>CM056052.1:541094424-541304424 GCA_029574335.1 Rana kukunoris | reverse complement strand
GGTCTAGCTGAGATTCGATCCGTCTATGGGCTGGCTGATTGTACCCAAGTCATACAATCCGCCTATTGAACATATGATTACTGGCGGCTTTAGCTGCTAGCGATAATCCTCTGCTGGCTGGGAAGGCTCCTCACTGCAGGAGGGATTCCCCCATCAACACTGAGTTTACACTTGTGCGATTCGGGACATGGTGCGATTCTCTCATCGCATGCAACCCTCTAAGGATGTAAGGATGTCAATTAGAGCTGCACAATTAATCGCGGAGAGAATCGCAATTTCGATTCTCCCCACCCACTATCTCCCTGCAGGATGACCCACGATTCTCCTTTTTCACAGCTGGTTCCACGTAACCAGCGTGGAACGCAAATGGCGCCGATATCGGCACCGACATCGGCAGCCTGCGCCGCTGGATGGATGCCTGGGCTTTTCTCTCACAGTTCTGTACAACTGTAGCATCTATCCATGCGCCACCCAGTGGTTGCCGGCGGTACTGCTTCTGATGTATTAATCTTTCTCACAGTTCTGTACAACTGTATGTATCCATGCGCCACCCAGTGCTTGCTGGCGGTACTGCTTCTGATGTATAAAAAGAGACCAGTGATATTTCTATAATGTTAAAGACCATATAACTCCTATGAAAAAAGCAGAAATAAAGTTTGATTCTGCTTCTTTCATAGGAGTTATATGGTCTTTAACATTATAGACCTATCACTGGTTTGCTTTTTATATTTTCAGATAAATCACAGGTTTATTTAATAGGGCGGGGGGGGGGGGGGGTGTGTTCTGGCATTCAGTATTTGAGAATCGTGAGAGAATCGTGATCTTTAGTCTAAGCAAAAGAATCGTGATTCTCATTTTGACCAGAATCGTGCAGCCCTAATGTCAATGTAAAGTTAATGACACCCCCCCCCCCCCCCCCCCAGATTGGTTCAAAGATCGCAGTGCGAACTGTGAAATGGTGCAGGAATCTGATCGCGTGGGTGTGAACACTCTTCGAACCGATTCCAGTGCAGACCAAAAAAGGGTCCTGTACCATATTGATCCGATTTGCGATGCAAATTCAGCCATACAAACAGAATGAATTCACATTGCATGTGATCTGCAGAGCAGTGCCGTGCGACTCGCATGCAATGTCTGTTCGCACAAGTTTGAACCCACCTGAGCTGTTTGATGGGAGAATCGGGCGATTTTACGGCAGGCCAGAAAATCGAATCATCTAAGGATTGCCTTGGGCTCCATTCACACTCGTAAATGGGAGTAGTTTGCGATCACCCATAGAGAAGACTCATCGGGGATCCATGTGATTGGGTGCAGGTGGGAAGCCCCATTAAAAGCAATGGGAGCCTGACCGTGCTGACAGCCGTCCTCCTGTAATTGTTCATTCAGCGATTACCTGTGGAAGACCAACCCTGGACACAGTCTACATCCAGGGCCCATCATCCGCAGGTATCACTGCATTGATTGCATGAGAATGGCTGCGAGTTCTGTCGGTCATCCATTACTTTTATTGGGTCTCCCCACCTGCACCCAATCGCATGGATCGCAAACGGTCCCACATTTACATGTAAGTTATCAAAAAAAATATCTCTATATATCTCTATCTTGCTCCCTAGTAAAGGTTGTTAACACAGATATGCGTGGCGAAATCTGCACCAATTTCTATCTGCACATTTATTTCTTTACACACCAAATAAATTTGTCGCACTTATCCACCTCCTCCCTGCAGTGCTGCCCCCTGCTGTGTGTCCCTCTTCACTACACCTTTTCTTTGTAATGATGTACATTTTAGAACAATTTGTAACTTGGAACATTGACGCTTCAAGTGTTCTTAATATTTTAGCGCACATGATCAGATATCAAAGTAGCACTAAAGGTGACACTTTGGGTAGAGAAGGATTGGAGCCCCTGTCAGGTTTTCTTGTACAAAGAGGTTTATTAAGAATATATCAACAGAAAAAAAAAAACAGTGGTGGACTCGCCATGAGTTGTCATGTATAGAACTGGAGGTGTCAAAGTTAGTCTGTAGTCCTGAGATTGATCCAGCTCCTAGGAATCCAAGGGCGGACATAGAAGACCAGCAATAGGATGTCCTTATCTCATGCGTCCTGCTAAAGTGACCTTATGCTGGTTTAGATAACATACGGCTATCACACCGGAGTATATGTAGTACTTAAAAGCAAAATGGCTATTCAATGTGCAACATTACCAAAAAGAAAACGGCAATAAAAACCTGACATGGGTTTTAAGTTGGTCTGTGTCCGGTTGGGGAGATTCACCCTCTATTGTTTACTGACATTACTGAAAGTGAAGGAAAATCCCACATTTTGGGAGGATGACGCCAGAGCAGGAATAGAGAGCAAACTTCAGTGAGGAAACTAGTGACAGCCAGGGATTCCCTCACTTCCTGTTTGGCTATGGGACAGGAACTGAAGGGAAATTTCCCCAGTGGGACACAGATGGCAAGGAAAAAAAAAAAAACCTCATGGGTTATAAATAGGGTTGTCCCGATGCCACTTTTTTAGGACCGAGTACAAGTACCGATACTTTTTTTAAAATGCAGCCTCGTGTCCCCAGATGCAGCCTTGTGTCCCCAGAGACAAAGCCAAGTCCCCCCCTGCCCCTGCTGCTGCCAACATCTAGTTAATATGCGCTGGGGAAACACAACAGCTTCCATTTGAATAGCTTTGTGTTCCCCCGCCGCACCTCGTCATGTATAGCCCCTCCTCCTTGCCCGGGCACTTTGATAGACATATCACCCGTCCAATCCTGGGATGGGTGATCTGTCTTTCAAAGTTTCTGGGCAAGGGGGAGGGGCTATACATGGCGTAGCGGAGACCACACAGCTATTCAAATGAAAGCTGTTGTGTTTCCCCAGCGCATATTAACTAGATGTTGGCAGCGGCAGGGGGGGACTTGGCTTTGTCTAAGGGGACTAGGCGGCAGCTCTGCTCTCCCCCATACAAGGATTGCTCTGCTCCTTACTCCACCCCCTCTCCACCCGCTCTCGGGGAAAAAAAAAAGTATTCGTCCAGGCATCGGGAGCATTTGCGCGAGTACAAGTACTCCCACAAATGCTCAGTATCGGTCCCGGTACTAGTATCGGTATTGGGACAACCCTACTTATAACCCTTCTTTACTCCATGGGGAGAGGTTTGCCTTTACTTCTACTTTAGAAGAAACCAAAGCAAATAATTTTTAACATGAATTTGTGCATTTTCATGTGCCAAACAGACATTCCACATGTCTTTGTTTGGCACATGAAATCAAATTTCCCTGGAAATCCCCCATATTTGTATATGAAATTCCTCCTGGTTCAGGCTGCTTTGCTTGTGCATGGTAATATATTTGTCCTGTATATTTATTTTATACACGGGTTGGTGTCCGGCTCCTAATATCTGAAAATAAATATGTCTGAGTCCAGAACTTCTCACCACTTTATCTGACTTATTTTTTTCTCTTTATTTTTAGCACTGATTTCCTTGTTCAGTATTCCTGTAATTTATGAAAGACATCAGGTAAGTGCGTCTGTTTATCATAAGTGTTGATAAAATGATGGCGGTCACCTAAATACTGCGGCAATTGGACCTTTAAAGGGGTTGTATAGGTTTGATTCAAATAAACTAACAAACATGTCATTCTTGCCTCCGCTGTGCAGTTTGTTTTGTACAGAGTGTCCCTGCTGTTCTGGGGTCCCGCGGCGGCTGTCTTGGCTCCTCCCTGCTAAAGCTAACCCTCCTCTGGGAAGCGCTTTCCTTAGGGGGTTAGCTTGCGGGCGCGCTCCCATGTCATACAGTTGGCGTCTATAGACTCCAACTGTATGACTTGTCTGTCATCCATCCCCACCGGCAGCCGCGTTGTTGGATGTGATTGACAGTAGCAGGAGCCAATTGCTGTGCTGCTATCAATCTATCCAATGAAAGGCCAGACTCTGTGAAGAAGAGGACGCCGGGGGACACACACAGCAGGTGAACGAACGGGCTCAGGTAAGTTAAGGGGGGGGGCCCCCATGACATTTTTTCACTGCTTCATAAGCTGAGACACCTTACTCCTCTTTTTCATGATTTTCCCCGTCCCTTGCTTTTTTCCACCCATTTTACTTTTTTTACTTATTTTCTATTCATTTTTGTTTCTTCTGTTCTCCCTCTGCCTCGTCCCCCCCCTCCCCCCCCCCCCCCCCCCGTGATGCTGTATAGGATAGTGAATCTGAATTCTTTGTATTGTTGGCAAATGGTGAATGTCGTGAATAGTTCATGCAAGTCTTCCCACCATCTTTGTTTTCTAAGGCCATTGTCTTTTCTTTTTTTGCAGACTCAAGTGGATCACTATATAGCACTCATAAGCAAGAATTTCAACAATGTAAAAGACTTGTAAGTGTCCTTTGTGCTTTGGTTGTGTAATGTGAGATTTTGGCCTCTTTAGTCTGTCTGTCCTGATCAGTCTGGAGCATTTTCAGGAATAAGATGACCTATGATTGTAAAAATAATTTTTTTATATACACTGGTCACCAAGTGATCTCACTTAAGCCGGGTACATACTACAGAGTTTTTTTTTTTTTTTTTTAATAAACCGTGTGTTGCACAAAAAATAACTCTGGTTTGGAGCTGTTGTACTAACCATGCAAGGTTGGTACAGAAATCTCTCCCTGCTGATGTGTTCTGACAGGGGGACCCCCCCCCCCAGAACACTCTGATCAGCGCTCTCCGCCATTGGCTGAGAGCGCTGATCAGTAGCCGAACGGCTGCCGATTTTCCAACATGCGCTTCCGACAGACATTCGTCTGGCTTCTGTTGGGCAGACCGACTTGCACACGGGCAGAATGTCAGCTGGTATTTTTTGTACCAACATTCTACCCGTGTGTTTAGGGCCAATGCACATCTATGTTTAGAGCCGTGTGTTATCGAGTGATTTCATTATGAATGACGTCCGAAACAACCTTTTAGGCCCGTTTATCCCGTGTGCAGAGATTGTTTTTCAGCTTCCAGGTCATCAACATTGATTGTGCACAACAGAATGATCCAGCGCTCGATGGGTTTTATAGTTCTTTGCATTTATTTCAATAACGCATTGCACAGCCTGCAAAAAAAACACTAATATGCATGCAAACACAGATTGTTTTAGCGTGCAGCAAGACGGAAGTGGTTCTTATAAAGCAAACCTAACCATACTAGAATGTCTAGAACAACTAGGATTCTTCCAAAAGGTTTCTAGGGGTTCCTTGGACAATGAGCAATTTCTGACCCTCTGCTAAAAAGATTAATGGTGTCAATGGGAACTTATCTGAGAGGCAGAAATCACTCATTGCCCAAGGAACCCCTAGAAACCTTTTGGAAGAATCCTAGTTGTTCTAGACCAGGGTTCCATGCAACCCTACAAAAGGATGCCATATGGGTTGCCATATGGTTATGTTTGCTATTTAAGCTATTATTTGCTGCAGGCTACAACAATCTGTTTTGGCATGCATACTAGGGTTGAGGAACCATGGTCTAAAGTTTCAGTAGTGTCAGAGGCAGAAACTGCCCATTGCTCAAGAAATTCAACAACCTCTGGAGGAACCCTGGCTGAGAAACTAGACTCTAAACCATGGGTCTTCAAACTATGGCCCTCCAGTTGTTCAGGAACTACAATTCCCATCATGCCTAGTTATGTCTGTGAATGTCAGTGTGTTACAATGCCTCATGGGATGTGTAGTTCTATAACAGCTGGAGGGCCATAGTTTGAGGATCCCTGCTCTAAACCAAGGTTTCTCAGCCAGGGTTCCTCCAGAGGTTGTTGGATTCCTTGAGCAATGAGCCGTTTCTACCTCTGACACTACTGATTTTTTTTAGCTATCTATAAGGGGATAATTTTTCTCAATGACCACAAGTGTACGGAGCATTCTTCTCACTGACCATCTCGCCAAGGGATTATGAGATGTAGATGGTCACTTTTAGCAGAGGATCTCTGAGATATGAAAGTTCCCCCCCCCCCCCAATGGTTTCTCTGTGTTTGGAAAGGTTGAGAAGGGCTGTTCTACAGCTGTACAGCCTTTTTATGCTGTAACATTAACAGCATTCTTCACTGCAAAGACCCCAAACCCTTGTATTTGGGGCTTAAGCCCCGTACTCGCAATGAGATTTATCAGACGAATGATAGTCTTTTTTTTTTTGCATGCTAATCACGCGTCAAATCTGAGTTTAGTAAAGTCACAAAATCTCGTACAACAGAATAAAAATTAGAAGTGATGTCATGCGTTGTAATGCATTTGTATTGCATTTTCAAATGACAGCTGTACTGATTAACCGAAAAATCTTACGGGGAAAAAAAATTCCATGTCTGGTAGAATAATATCGGATAAACTGAGCTCTCGAAAGCTCTGTACTAATGATCCGATTATCATGCGATCGATTTAAAAGCGGCATTTTTTTTGTACGATTTTCGGATCGTGTGTACGGGGCATTAGACGGGTCATACAGGTTCACTTTAGTATGGCTTTACTCCCTCTGCAGTATTTATCAGACAATGACTTGTGTATGCGCTCTACCATGTAATGAATGTGCTTTTTCTTTTTTCTTTTTTTCCCCTTGAACAGGATCCTGGCTAAAGTCCCCGGACTGAAACGCAAAGCTGATTAACTGCTACTAAAACAATAAAGTCAAGTTTGCCGCAGATACCAATAGGAGCCTCGGAATTTGAGCGCTGTGTATTTGGATGACTTGGGGTGGGTCAGGGGAAGACCAGCCTTGACATTGCAGTGCGTTTTCCCAGATCTCTACTTTTTTTTATTTTAATAATTTTTTTTTTTTTCTGCAATGCAGTGTTTAAGGATCGACATGACCGTTTTACTGCCATGTGTTTTCATTCTGAGTATTGTAAGCTGCTATGTATGAGTTTGAAACTATTTTCTGTTTCTTCTCCTGTGTGAAGCACCGTTTAATACAGATCTTTATTTGTTTTATGGCATGCTGTATATTGTGCTTCCGAAGTAGTCTTACTGCGCTTTTCATGGGCATAATGTTAATCAATTCTTGCACTGTGTATGAAGAGTAAGTTGAGATATCTATTCGGTCGCCCTTCAGCGTAGAACGGAGCCCTGGTGCGCGCTGCTGTACATCGACGGCTCCTCTGTCCTGAACGAGCCGCCGAACAAATTCCCCCCTCGTGATCATACCTAGAGATACAACGGCTTCTGTTCGGTATGATGGTAGCTCTATCTCGTGATTTTATCGTTTTATCAGTTGCCAATATCTATAGTGTTTTCAGAAAGCCTCGCTCCCACAGTGCTTCTTTTTTTTATTTTGAGGATTGAAATGACATTCTAACTGCTAGCTCCATCGCACATACACCTAAAGACAAACAACGATTTCTAGAAACACTATTGTCTGTATAATGAACCATTATGTATACCAATATAGGAACTTACACGTCGTCGCTCAGTAGTTGGGTTTGCACAACCACATTTACAGTCACTTGAACCTTCTGTGGACCGAGTACTAAAAAGCTGCAAATTTGTTTTAAGAGAAAAAAATAAAAAAGTTACTCAGCTGCAGGAATGTGCTGAAGCAAGTCTTTGGAATGCATTGTGATATGTAAAAACCAACAAAAAACAAAACAAGTATCAATAAAGCTTGTAGACCTTAACTTGTTTAAATGTTATTGTGGACTCTTCTTTCTTGTGTGGCTCTGTTCCTGTGTGTGGCTCTGTTCCTGTTCCTGTGTGTGGCTCTGTTCCTGTTCCTGCGTGTGGCTCTGTTCCTGCGTGTGGCTCTGTTCCTGCGTGTGGCTCTGTTCCTGCGTGTGGCTCTGTTCCTGCGTGTGGCTCTGTTCCTGCGTGTGGCTCTGTTCCTGCGTGTGGCTCTGTTCCTGCGTGTGGCTCTGTTCCTGCGTGTGGCTCTGTTCCTGCGTGTGGCTCAATAAATAAAGACATTTATTGTGCTGCTCTAGACAGGAGAGAAGCGCAGATGCGGTCACAAGTATTTTGAGCTCCTGTCATTGGGGAGACGGGAAGGTAGCTACTTTTACTGCCCTCAGGCCGGGTTCACACAAGTCCAGCTGCAGTTTGCAGTCTGCTGTCCTGTGCGTTTGTGTTCATCTGTGATCAACTATAAGCACAGGACACAATTTTGCTATATGGCAGGTGGTTAGAGATGGTGCCGCTATAAGACCATACAAACAGAAAATTACAGCGCAAACAAATTACGTTTCTATCCTGCAAGGCTGTTTAGAACACCTGAAAATAATAAAAAATCTAGTGATTTGGTCACACCACATGGCCATTTGGTGCTTAAGCCCACTAGTGCGTCCTGCAGGATTTAAATGTAAATTTTTGTATGTGCGCTGTAATCTTCTGCTCTGTTTGGATGTGGTGTAAAACGCGTCCAATTGGTATATATGTCACTCCAGCCTAAGGGCTCTGAAATGCTTTCAATTGCACGTAGGGGGAGATTTTACTAAAGTGGGGTGCACACTACAAGAAAATCGGGCAAACGTTCGTCCAATTTTTTTTATCTATTTCACAGCAAATCAAAACCGAGAATATTCTCGTGCGACAAAGGCTTTTTTTTTGGGCGGGGGGGGGGGGGGGGGGGGGGGGGGGGGGGGGGTTTGGGGCTGATGATGCCTGTCTGTCTTTTCTGATTTTTATTCTTGTGCGAAAATCGTACAAAAACTGTACATTTAACGAAAATCATTCTTTCTGTTCCCGTACGAGAAAAAGTTTGGAGTTTATCCCTTTGGCAATTTTTATACGGAAATTCGGAATTGGCTGTCAAAAGTTGACACGTCGCACCCTATTGCTGGAAATTACTAGTTTTTAAATCCGCAACTCCAACTTTGCGGATCCTCATTGATTTAAAAAAAAAAGTAGTTCCTGCACTACTTTTAGGTAATTTCGGGTGTGACTTCCATAGACCTCTGGTGTCTCCTAAAGTTTATTTGAAATTGTGCGAGTTTAGGATGAACTTATGCAATTTCAAAGGTGCAGTCCATGTGAATGAGGGCTAATACTACCTTTTTTTTTTTTTTTTTTCCAATTTAAGAGCCCACTAGATGGCGCACAACTTGCTGGGTTTGTGTTGATGGCTCTGGATTCCATATAGTCTATGCGCCCTCTAGTGGACATCGTTAAAATAAAACCAACTAAAGACATTTAAATAAAATCTGGTAACAGTGATCGGATGTTCTTGTATTGCAGTGTTTAGTAAATGTTCATCATTTGCACGTTGTCATAATTATCGCCAACATGCAGATGTCCACACTTCTCTCCATGTGTAGCTGGAAGACGAGTAGAATGGTGAGGGATTGTGGTGACGGCATGAAGGAGGCATTTATCAGAGAAGGCGGCATCTTTTACAGAAGACAATCTGGAAGCAGTATCTGTACATACAATCCGCATATTCCCCCTCCAGGAAGCCCACTGGTACTGCATCTGGGCACCTGTAGAAGTCAATGGCTGTAAACCTGTATGTCTCTGGGTGCAGAATTTTGTGTTCGGGGCCCCAATCGTCCCCCACAGTTCCTACCTTGAGCTGCAGAACTGTGGGGGTTTATTCACTAAAGGAAAATCCACTGTGCACTAGAAGTGCACTTGCTGTAGATCTAAGGGGGACAGCATTTTAGCTTGTACATGATTGGTTGATAAAATCAGCCGATCTTCCCCCCTCGTTGTTTCCGATCTATCCCCCCCCTCGTTGTTTCCGATCTATCCCCCCCCTCGTTGTTTCCGATCTATCCCCCCCCTCGTTGTTTCCGATCTATCCCCCCCCTCGTTGTTTCCGATCTATCCCCCCCCCTCGTTGTTTCCGATCTATCCCCCCCCCCCCTCGTTGTTTCCGATCTATCCCCCCCCCCCCCCCCCCTCGTTGTTTCCGATCTATCCCCCCCCCCCCTCGTTGTTTCCGATCTATCCCCCCCCCCCCCCTCGTTTGGTTTCCGATCTATCCCCCCCCCCCTCGTTGTTTCCGATCTATCCCCCCCCCCCCCCTCGTTGTTTTCCGATCTATCCCCCCCCCTCGTTGTTTCCGATCTATCCCCCCCCCCCCCCCCTCGTTGTTTCCGATCTATCCCCCCCCCCTCGTTGTTTCCGATCTATCCCCCCCCCCCCTCGTTGTTTCCGATCTATCCCCCCCCCCCTCGTTGTTTCCGATCTATCCCCCCCCCCCTCGTTGTTTCCGATCTATCCCCCCCCCTCGTTGTTTCCGATCTATCCCCCCCCCCCCTCGTTGTTTCCGATCTACCCCCCCCCCCCCCTCGTTGTTTCCGATCTATCCCCCCCCCCCCTCGTTGTTTCCGATCTATCCCCCCCCCCCCTCGTTGTTTCCGATCTATCCCCCCCCCCCCTCGTTGTTTCCGATCTATCCCCCCCCCCCTCGTTGTTTCCGATCTATCCCCCCCCCCTCGTTGTTTCCGATCTATCCCCCCCCCCTCGTTGTTTCCGATCTATCCCCCCCCCCCGTTGTTTCCGATCTATCCCCCCCCCCCCGTTGTTTCCGATCTATCCCCCCCCCCCTCGTTGTTTCCGATCTATCCCCCCCCCCTCGTTGTTTCCGAGCTATCCCCCCCCCCCCCCCTCGTTTCCCGGAGCGATTTTAGGCAGAGGTGACACCATTCAGTTTACAATGATGTTATGTGTTGTCAGCCCACAATAGGACTTAGCGACTGAGTGCATTTCTGTTGGATCAGTTGGTATTTTCTTTTACTTGCAGGATCTTTGGAAAGGATAAAGCTGGCTACACACTACATGTATATCCCATTTGTAATTGCACAATGGGACCAGAGCATCTATCAAATGAAAATGTACTTTGAAGTGAAGCAATACCTTTTTTTTCACTTCTTAATACATGTACTGTATTGCAATAGTCATTTACAGGCATAACTGATTACCTGGGCAAGCTGCCTGACCCCCAAATATGTTGTAGTCCTGACGCCCCTCGTGTTGCGCCCCAAGTTTGGTGTCCCTGTCACTTATGGTTTGGGTGCAGTGCCGTGTCAAGCTGGCCAAGATTTCCCATAGACTCCAATGTTTCTGTACTCGGGAGTGTAGGTAAAGTGGGGTATGCCTGTATACAGCAGCTATCTTTTAGATTCACCCCCCCCCCTTTTAGGTTGGACCGCCTAGTATATGGTTTGGTGAATCCAAACACTTTCACTTTTGTATGCAATCAGGCAGGCCCTTGCACTACATAGTTGAATGTAAATTTAAAGAAAAAAAAAAAGTGGTATAGTGTGTATCTGCAATAAATGCACATTTTTGCCAGGTTTTAAGCTGAGATACACTGATCAGCATTTTTTATTTTGTTTTCTTTAACCACTTCCCACCCTGTGGCCGACTATATACGGGTGCAAGGTGGCTCTGATCTACCCGGAGGCCGTCTATATATGGCCTCTGGCCGCGTCACACAGGTGCCACCAGGCACCTGCGATCAGCATTCGCAGAGCCAGGAATGTGGAGCTCTGTGTGGAAACGCAGAGCTCCACATCCTGTCAGGGAGAGGAGACCAATAGTGTGTCCCTTGTACATAGGGACACAGATCGGTCACCTCCCCCAGTCAGTCGGTCTCCCACAGTAAGAATCACTCTCAGGGTACATATTTAACCCCTTGATGCCCCTAGTGTTAACCCCTTCCCTGCCAGTCACATTTATACAGTAATTGGTGCATATTTATAGCACTGTTCGCTGTATAAATGTGAATGGTCCCAAAAGTGTGTCCTCCATAATGTCAGTCGTGACAGAAATCGCAGCTCGCCGCCATTACTAGTAAAAATGTTTTAAAAAGTAATAATTCTATCCCCTATTTTGTAGGCGTTATAACGTTTGCGCAAACCAATCCACTATACGCTTATTTTTTTTACCAAAAATATGTAGAATACGTATCGGACTAAACTGATTTTTTTTTTTTTTAATTGGGATATTTTTTATAGCAAAAACTAAACCTTTGTGGTTTTTTTCTCTCGAAATTGTCGCTCTTTGTAAAACAAGAACTTCAATTTTGTTTGGGAGCTACGTCGCACGACCGCGCAATTGTCATTCAAAGCGTGACAGTGCCAAAAGCTGAAATTTTGCCTGGACAGGAAGGGGGTATATGTGCCCAGTAAGCAAGTGGTTAAACTATTAATGCTGGTGATCAGCGACTTATAGCGGGACTGCAATATTGCGGCAGACATTTTGACACTAACTTTCTGGGGACCAGTGACACCAATACAGTGATCCATGCTAAAAAAAAAAAAAAATGCAGAGTCAGGCCACGTACACACGATCAGACTGGTCCGATGGACCGTTTTCATTGGACCACGCTGAAGTGGTCTGATGTGCGTACACACCATCAGTCCAAAATCCCATCGGGCCAGAACGCCGTGATGTAGAACACAACGACGTGCTGAAAAAACAAAGTTCAATGTTTCCAAGCATGCGTCGACTTGATTCTGAGCATGCGCAGGTTTTTGGTCCGATGATTTTGTGTACTAACCATTGACAGATTTTAAAGCAAGTTTTAAAACTTTGGTCCGACGGGCTGTACACACCATCGTATTGGTCTGCTGAAACTGGTCTTAAGACCAGTTTCATCAGATCAGGCTGATCGTGTATGCGGCCTCACTGTACTAATGACACGGACTGGGAAGGTGTTTAATGGACAATCAAAGGGTTAACTATGTGCCTAAACGGTGTGTTTTCTGAGAGAGAGAGAGCTGTGGGAAATGCTTTTACTTGGGGAAGAAATGAATACTAGTCCCTGCCTTGCAGAGAGACAGGATCCATGCCTTCCCTCCTGTCAGAACAGCAATCTGCCTTGTTTTACATAGGCAGATTGCAGTTCTGCCTCTGTAGCTGATAATCAGTGGGTGTTGGCGGACATTGAGCCCGAGGTAACCGCTGATCGCCCCCTGCTGTGTGAGATCACAGTGGGAGGGAGCCGCCGGTGGTGCACATACATGCCCCTTATCTGGAAGTGCAGTATTATGTATAAATTCAGGATACTGCTCACAGCAGCCACCCGGTAGCAGTTAAACTGCTATAGGGTGGTCGTAAGTGGATAATAAAATCTGCTAGGAAACCAACACTTCCAGAAGTGCGAGTCTAGAGTTCTCAGCATTTCTTACGGGTTTCTCCTGCTGACCTCAATGTTACTACAGGATATGGAAGTCAACAGGAGAAACCAGTAGAGTCACAGGGACCCCCAGAGATTGACACTCAAAGTTGGTTTAGAGCAGTGGTCATCAACCTTGTCCTCAGGGCCCACTCACAGGTCAGGTTTTCTGTATTACCTTGGGGAGAAGTAGACTAGAATACTGCAATCACTGAGCAGCAAATGAGATCACCTGTCATGTATTTCAGTTATCTTGCAAACCTGGCCTGTTAGTGGGCCCTGAGGACAGGGGTGATGACCACTGACCTAGAGGACTATTCCATAAAGTTTAGTAACACGGGAGGCAGGAAAGGTAAGTAAGTAATCTCTTCTGAGACTGTTAAATACACAACATAATCTCTGCTTTACAGTGCCTTGAAAAAGTATTCACACCCCATGAAATTTTCCACATGTTGTCATGTTGCTACCAAAAATGTAAATGTGTTTTGTTGGGATTTCATGTGATAGACCAACACAAAGTGGCATATAAGTGTTTTACAGACTCTTAACAGGTTTAGGCCCCTTTCACATGAGCGGACCGTTCGTCCGCTTATTACAAGTCCGTTTACGGACTGCCTAAGATCCGCTAACGTCCGCTTTTGACGGTCCGTTTTCATCCGATTCCTCATAGGGGATAGCGGAGGACAGACAGGGCGGTCCCTTCACAGCGTGCGGGCACCGCTCTGTCCGCCGACAGCTCAGCGGGACCCCCCCGCTGAGCCGATGGACACACACGGAGCGGACCGAAAAACGGACCGCTCCGTGTGAAAGAGGCCTTAGAGAGAAGCCACGTATGGGAGCTGTACAGCAGCCAAGAGTCATGTGACCGGCCTGGCGATTGCTCTAAAAAGGTATTCACATACCTATTTTTTTTTTAATTAATAATACAGTGTGCTATGCCAATCTATAATAGAGGGGCTGCCAGTGCCCCCCCCCCCTTATGTATGAGTCAACAAACCATTTAAGATTATCCTGTACTTGGCTCCATATATGTTCCCATCTCTGACCAGCTTCCCTGTCCCTGCTGAAGTAAAGCATCCCCACAACATGATGGTGCCACCACCATGTTTCACGGTGGGGATGGTGTGTTCAGGGTGATATGCAGTGTTAGTTTTACATACACATAGCATTTTGCTTTTAGGGCAACAATTAAATTTTGGTCTCATCTGACCACAACACCTTCCACATAGCTTATCGCAAATGGGACTTCTTATGTCTTTCTTTCAACAATGGCTTTCTTCTTGTCACTCTTCCATAAAGGGCAGATTTGTGGAGAGCATGACTAATAGTTGTCCTGTGGACAGATTCTCCCACCTGAGCTGTGGATCTCTGCAGCTCCTCCAGAGTTACCATGGGCCTCTTGGCTGCTTCTCAGATGAATCCTCTCCTTGCCCGGCCTGTCAGTTTAGGTGGACGGCCATGTCTTTGTAGGTTTGCAGTTGTGCCATGCGCTTTCCATTTTTGGATGATGGATTGAACAGAGCTCCGTGAGATGTTCAACTTTTTTTTTTTTTTATAACCGTACCCTGCTTTACACTTCTCCACAACTTTATCCCTGACCTGTCTGGTGTGTCCCGTAGCCTTGGTGATGCTGTTTGTTCACCAAGATTCTCTAACAAACTTCTTATAGCAGGCATGTCCAAAGTCCGGCCCGCTTTCCAGTTTCGGACGGCCCGTCTGGTAATTTTGACATATATATATATTTTGTGGCCCCCAACGAATCCCACGAGTGCCGGGGGCCACAAAAGATATAAATGCTGGCTGCCTTGGAGGGGGCGGGATGAGTGCCGTGCAGGATACAGGAGTATTTCCTGTTTACACTACATCCTGTGTAAAAGGAAGTCACATCTCCTTCGCTGCCATTGGACAACTGTTCTGACCATCATTGGAGTCGGGACATTCAATTAAAGAAGCAGCTGAGAAAACAGGAGTTTTTCCTGTATGTCTGTGGGCGCTTGTATGTTATTTTCCTGTATGTCTGTCTCCTCCAAGGCTGCAGATGGGCATGAATCAGGCTGCACTGATGGCAATGGTGAGTCTGTATTCATGTCAATGTGGGTGCTGCATTCAAGGCACTTGTGAGGCTGTAGATGGGCACTGATTAGGCTTTATTGATGGGAACTGACCCTTATTGTGCTTCTAAGTTCTTTATTTAAAATTTAAGATTTCTTCCTGAAACGTCCTTTTTAAAGTTAAGGTGCGTGTTTTAAGTCAATAAATATTAGCCGGTACATCCAAATAACACGCCCAGACTCATCTCTTCACCACACACAGCCACAAAGGCTGGAGAATTCTTGTTGGGCTGTGTATTGGTGTTCGAACAAACACACTTAGACCAAATGTTAATGGTTTAAAGAATGTCAGGCAAAATGGTCGGCCCTCATCCATGTTTACTAGTGTTGCTCACGAATATTCGCATTGCGAATATTCGCTACGAATATTGCATATTCGAGTATTCGCGAATAACTTGAATATCGCGGCGAATATTCGTATTTTTTCAAGTTTATATTTAAAACAGATCACATCCTAGTGATCTCCATCGACGTCTAAAAGCATTGCTGGTATGATTAGAGAGACCCTGGGCCGAGTAGCTGAGGCGATCCTTTTATGTTGCCGAAAATTCGCATTGCGACTTTTCGGCAACATAAAAGAATCGCATCAGCTACTCGGCCCTTCTTTTGCATCAGAGCCAATCAGAATAACTCGAATATTCGGCAAAAGGAATATTGCGCGATATTCCTTTTGCCGAATATTCGAGTTATTCTGATTGGCTCTGATGCAAAAGAAGGGCGGAGAAGAAAATCGCGCAATAGGAATATTGCGCGATTATCTTCTCCGCCCTTCTTTTGCCCCCTTATTCTCCTTTCTTTTAAGTAGAGTTAGTGTAGAGTTCGTGTTTAGTGCATATTAGTTTAGTAATACAGGAAATGATCTCCGTTTATGAGAATTTCGCAATCATTTTCGCATTAGCGAAATTTCGCAAATTTTTTTTGGGATAAAATATCACGAATATTCGATATTAGCGAATATTCTTCTATATATTCGCGCAATATCGCGAAATCGAATATGGCGTATTCCGCTCAACACTAATGTTTACTTCATTAAATCTGGCCCTCTTCGAAAAATGTTTGGACACCCCTGTCTTAAGGCGGCCATACCCGGTTGGAATTTTGAAATCATTTTCTTTCGAAAATCATATGAAAGAATTTTCATTTGTATTTCGCACCGTTAGTGGGCTGCAGCAGCAGCCGATTTTCGTGCAGCAAACAAATTTGAGAAATTCGACATGTTGGAATTTTTTTGAAAAATTATTTTCTGATTAATGATGGGAGAATCGTGGGAGAAATGTAATAGAAAAAAAAAATGCGCTTGTGCAAGAAACGAGTATTCCCGGAGAGAAACGAAACGAGTATTCCCGGAGAGAAACGAAACGAGTATTCCCGGAGAGAAACGAAACGAGTATTCCCGGAGAGAAACAAAATGAGTATTCCCGTAGAGAAAAGAATATTCACGGAGAGAAACGAAACGAGTATTCCCGGAGAGAAACGAGTATTCCCAGAGAGAAATGAGTATTCCCGGAGAGAAACGAAACGAGTATTCCCGGAGAGAAACGAAACGAGTATTCCCGGAGAGAAACAAAATGAGTATTCGGAGAGAAACGAAACGGATTCCCGAGAAAAGAATATTCCCGGAGAGAAATTCCCGGAGAGAAACGAGTATTCCCGGAGAGAAAAGAATATTCCCAGAGAGAAATGAGTATTCCCGGAGAGAAACGAAACGAGTATTCCCGGAGAGAAACGAAACGAGTATTCCCGGAGAGAAACGAAACGAGTATTCCCGGAGAGAAACGAAACGAGTATTCCCGGAGAGAAACGAAACGAGTATTCCCGGAGAGAAACGAGTATTCCCGGCAACATGAAGGTTTTTTCAGGCGAATTTCTAAAATCAATGGTGGCATCATCGAATCACCAAAAAAAAGAACTTTCTGATTTTGAAAATAAAATTTGTTCGAAATTCGACCGTGTATGGTCTTGCTTTGGAGCTTCACAGAACAGCTGTGTTTATACTGAGATTCAATTACACACAGATGAACTCTGTTTACTAATTAGGTGACTTTGAAGGCAATTCGTTCCACTAGATTTAGATTTAGTTGGGGGTATCAGAGTAAAGGGGGGTGAATAGAAATGTACACCACACTTTTCACATATTTATTTGTAAAAAAAAAAAAATGTTGAAAACCATTTATCATTTTCCTTTCAAACTTTTTGTCTTTTCTTGTTTATATTGCCAAAAATAAAAAGCCCAGCGGTGATGAAATACCACCAAAAGAAAGCTCTATTTGTGTAAAAAATAGATTTAAAATTTGGGTACAGCTAGAGTTGAAACATCATCCCTTTAATCCAGGACACATACGAATTACACAGGTTCTGAAGCCGATTTAATGCAGATAAGGAAAATGCCGAATAGTAAAAAATATGCCTTTAAATTAAAAGTACCATGAGAGTAGTATGGGGGCCGCCATTGCAGATGTCTCAGGTGGAAGGTGAGAAATACGTTTTTCTAGGTGAAGAAATACATGAGAAATGAAGACAAGAAACATCACACAAAGAAAAAAAAAAATCACCAGATTTATTCACCACAAAAATCGTTCTTGAAATCTGCACATAGAATGGATTTAAAAATAATTTATACACAGATATAGCAATATACAGTATGTTACATAACAGCGAGTCGCCCCCTCTGAGTGCAGGCCGTTCCAATGAACTGCATCAAAAGATATGGATTCCAGAAGCTGCTGCACCTGCATTGAGTCCTCATCCTGGTTCTATGGAGTTACAATCAGTATGATTTACATTAAGACACAGGCAAAGGTCATCGCCATTCTATAGACTCCATTCCAAGCACCAGAAATGTCTGAGGGCTTCTCTGCCCAGCTTGGAATGCTTTCAAGTAATTTGTCACTTGAAACATGTGCAGGTTGTGTCATACCAATCATCTCTGGTGTGCAGTTGTCTGAATGTCTCTAGTGTTCTGGCCTCTATCTGGAGACGGGCAGAATGGGGAAGAGATATTCTAAAAACTGCTTTACATCAGAGACGACTTGCACTATTTTCAATTGACAGCTTAGCTTGAAGCACAAATGATTAGCTGAGTGAAGAAATCCATGGCACTCATACATTGGAGGCATGCACACGGTGCTTTAGTGATGATCACTAGTTCTTAAAGAAGCTATTTTCTTTGAATATTACATTAGCTTACAAAATGACTGTCCTCTCTACCTGTGCACTGCAAGACCCCCTTTCACACCTATACATTCCGCTGCAGGCATGACCACACTCACCTTAAAGGAGAAGTATGGCTAAAGCTTTTATGGCTGTACTTTTCCTATGGATCACAGGAGAGCCTGTGACCTGTTTTCAGCCAAGAGTGGCTAAAGTACACTGTCAGCTGGCATCACAGAGCCGGTCCAGGCTCTGAAAATTATCTACGGGATCCTACCTGCAGCCTGGACCACCAGCCGGCTCAGCCTCTCAGTGATCCGCCAAGAGCTGGGCAGAGCAGAGAGCCGGTGACTGACACAGTCCTGGTAATGCATAGGTGTGAAGCCAGTCTTGAGGTCTAGACCAGGGGTCCCCAAATTTTCTTGGCCAGTTAACTATCCTTCAGAGTTTAAGGCCTAGACTGTGGCTAGTGGGGGTATAAAATGCCCCAGTGTCAGTGGAAGGAATAGTGCCCGATGATGGTATCGGTGAAAGGAATAGTGCCCGATGATGGTATCGGTGAAAGGAATAGTGCCCTATTGATGGTATCGGTGGAAGGAATAGTGCCCTATTGATGGTATCAGTGGAAGGAATAGTGCCCTGTTGATGGAATCGGTGGAAGGAATAGTGCCCTGATGATGGTATCGGTGGAAGGAATAGTGCCCTATTGATGGTATCAGTGGAAGGAATAGTGCCCTGTTGATGGAATCGGTGGAAGGAATAGTGCCCTGATGATGGTATCAGTGGAAGGAATAGTGCCGTATTGATCGTATCGGTGGAAGGAATAGTGCCCTGATGATGGTATCGGTGGAAGGAATAGTACCCTGTTGATGGAATCGGTGGAAGGAATAGTGCCCTGATGATGGTATCGGTGGAAGGAATAGTGCCCTGTTGATGGAATCGGTGGAAGGAATAGTGCCCCATTGATAGTATCGGTGAAAGGAATAGTGCCCTATTGTTGGTATCAGTGGAAGAAAGAGTGCCCTATTGTTGATATCAGTGGGCAGAATAGCACCCCATCATTGGTTTGAAATTGAAAGCCTCAGGGGTAAGATATATTTAAATTGTAATAGGTGGTACCATCATTTTTAAGATTCAGATATAGAATATTTAGGTCTAAGGTCCCCAGACCGAAGACCCCCAAAAAAGGGGGGGGGGGCAATTGGGACTATTTTGGTACCGGTATAAGGATATATATACCGGTACCGAAATAGTCCCAATTGGACCTCCCCCCTTTTTTGGGTCTTCGGTCTGGGGACCTTAGACCAAACTATTCTATACCCCATCATTGGTATCTGTGGGAGAAATAGTGCTCCACCCACCACTGGTGTCAATTGGAGGAATAGTGCCCCATCATTAGTGTTAGTTGTGGATGAATAGTGCTCCAAGGGCCGGATAGAGGCAATCAAAGGGCCACATATGGCCCCGTGGCTGCTACTTGGATAACACTGGTCTAGACCATCCAAAATTGATATTCCAGTTACAGGAGGATAAGGTTGACTGAATCACCCAGTGCCTTATTATAGCATTCAGAGGACCCCAGTGGGGGAAATCTAACCCCTTGATTAGTTTTTCCATGAAGAATACAACATAGGGTGAACCGGTAGAAGCACCTTGGGACTCAGGCACTGATATCTTACCAACTAATACAAGCCGGTGGGCAATTTCATAGGCAAGCAAGAGCCCAGACATTAGCTTTAAGTGCACTGACCCACACATTGCTCATTGAGAGTAAAGTAACCAGTTCACGTTATAGCGCCCCCACCCAACTCCCACAGATTTTACATACCCTTTCCTTGCCCAACTACCATCCTATTCATCTACCAAAGCCAAGTGAGAGAGCCATGTGCAAGTCCCAAGTGAGTCTGATCACAACTTGAATCGAGCTGAAGACCCCAACCCCCCCCCCCCCGAACCAGGGCCATCTTAATAGCATCATGGGCCCCTGGGCAAAGTAATGCTCTGGGGCCCCTACAACGATGACAGTGTAGGTAAACAGACATCAAGTATGTAGGAGGCAGACTGCCTCCCCTATTTATCTATCACTCTCAGTGCCACCATGGGGCCCCCAATTTTGGGGCAGCGTGGGCTCAAGGACCATCTGCTTTGGGGAAAGTGCAAGGCCCAGGTGTGCCCTCTCATTAAGACAGCCCTGCCCTGAACCAATGATAGCTCTCAGGCATCATAATTGGGCAATAAGCGGACGTATGTAGCATTGGAGTGGCAGGGCTAGCAAGTGAACCTATTATTTCACCCTAAATATGCAATGTAAAAGGGAAAACATAACTACAAACCCGGTTCAGATTTTACAAGCAGGTAATGTAAGGCATTGATCGACAGCCAGCATGATACAGATCCTATTTGCAAATCACATAATTAATGATCTTTAGGGGCACTTCAAATAACATAATAAATTCTACATTTCCACACAATGTAAATGTCATCGTAACGCACAATATCACGCCGGAAAAAAAAATATTTCATTCAACCTCTATACAGAAAACGATTCGCATTAATATTCATAATTTATGGGATTACAATATATATATATATATATATAAAAACAACCCAAACCATCGTAAAAAAAATAACATATAAAATCAAGACAAATAATCTTTTTTTTTTTTAAATAAGTCAAAGCTTTAAATGTAATGATGCTACCAAATTATTTTTGGTCTACAAGATTGTTCAATAGAACCTTTTAATTCTGGAAGTACGTACCCATCGGGTAAGACGATGATGGCACAGAAGATGGCACCTGTCAATGCTGTTCACTGAACCCACTTCAATGGTTTTATCAACCCCCCTGTATTTTATATAGAACATTAATGACTGGCCCTTAACTAGTATTAAGCAAAAATATGTAACTATTACAGGACGGATTTGTCTAAATTCAGATTCTACAATAAGATGTCACATTACATTGTATTGGTCTATTATCAGCCACAATCTGCAGACAGAGTTCTCTAATAATTCCCAAAAATTACACAAATTTTATAATCTAATATTTTATGGAAAGGTCTTTGTTTTTTAAAGAATTCAACCAGTCCAAAAAAAAAAAAAAAATTGACCGATCACATTTCAGAATATTGTTGGTATAATAGCTATAATATTTTTTTTTCCCAATATGACACGGGTTACAAATGCTACTTCAGACTTGAATATACATATATATGTCATTAAATAGATTTGTTTTTTTATTGTTCTTTACATTAACTTAAATCATTTAATTTGTTTAAGTTAATAAATTATTTTTATTTTGATTATTCAAATGAGTGCAAAAAACAAAACAAAAAAATCATCCATATAAAATGATTACCCTGTGGCCTTTCTTGGAAGGTTAACATAGATTATCACAATCCATGTGACAGATGTCCGCAATATTTAAGTA
Organism: Rana kukunoris; assembly: GCA_029574335.1. Lineage (NCBI taxonomy): Eukaryota > Metazoa > Chordata > Amphibia > Anura > Ranidae > Rana > Rana kukunoris. The sequence goes on along the minus strand of CM056052.1, from coordinate 541,282,675 downwards.
GAATGAAGAGGTCATTCTGGTATCAGCTGTTGCGGTTCCATGAATATTAGGTGAATGGTCTCTAATGCCTTATACGCACGATCGGAATTTCCAATGGAAAAAGTCCAACGGAATTCTTTCGTCGGATATTCTGACCGTGTGTGTGCCCATCTGAGTTTTTTCTGTCGGAATTTGGAAAGAGAATATGTTCTCTTTTTTCCCCCCCGACAGGTATTGGTGGAAGGAATAGTGCTCCATTGATGGTATCGGTGGAAGGAATAGTGCCCCATTGATGGTATCGGTGGAAGGAATAGTGCCCCATTGATGGTATCGGTGGAAGGAATAGTGCCCCATTGATGGTATCGGTGGAAGGAATAGTGCCCCATTGATGGTATCGGTGGAAGGAATAGTGCCCCATTGATGGTATCGGTGGAAGGAATAGTGCCCCATTGATGGTATCTGTGGAAAGAATCGGAATTTCCAATGGAAAAAGTCCAACGGAATTCTTTCATCGGATATTCCGACAGTGTGTGTGCCCCATCTGAGTTTTTTCCGCCGGAATTCAGAAAGAGAATATGTTCTCTTTTTTTCCCCGCGACAGAAAAAAATTCTATCGGAAATTCTGTTCGTCTGTGGGGAACTCACGCGGAGAAAAAAACATGCATTCTTAGAATCAAGTCGAAGCATGCTTGGAAGCATTGAACTTTATTTTTCTCGGCTCGTCGTAGTGTTGTACATCACCGCGTTCTTGATGGTCGGAATTCTTGATGGTCGGAATTCTTGATGGTTTGGTGTGACGTGTGTATGCAAGACAGCTTGAACGGAATTCCGACGGAAAAATCCGCCTGAGTTTATCCCGACGGAAAATCCGATCGTGTGTACAAGGCATTATAGATTAGCACACAGACATGCATATTGTGAGATTTTGTCTTTCTATCAGCTCAGAGGACCATCCTTATTTCAGTCTCTCAAAATCACTCAACCAAAACCCTCTGAGATCCTTTGGCATCACCCCCTTGGGGCATAGCTAAGCTTTCCATGGACTCTGGATATCCTTGGGAGGAAAGCCTGTGCGAAGGAACATGTCAAGTTGGCTCTTCTATTGGCACTGAGGGAGATGTAGACAGGTACTCTTGTACAGATCCTCCCCAGACTGTCTAAGCCACAACTTTCACAGACCTGGGAATGTGCAGTCTTTTGGTCCTCTCCTCTTCCTATTATACTCCACTCTACTTGTTCCTGGCACACTGTATATATGGCCCTAGCTCTATGTAGTAAATAGCCAGCAGCGTGTTCTGTGCAGGGAGCTGGATGTACACGGGTAAAAAAAGTCAGACTCATGCAAAACCCAGCTGCTTTTTTAAGTGTTACAGAACATAACCAGGAAGATGAGAAATATCCGTACTAGGGTAAGATCTGGCCCTATTTCCCCAGAGTCATGGGCCAAGACAACAGTTGTTACTTCCCAGAGTTATTGATCCAGATAAAAGTTATCACCACCCCGAGCCATGGGCCCAGTAACAGTTTCACCTCCCATGGGCCTAGACAACAGTTAATACAGATCCATAGAACCAGTTAACAGTTGTCACCTTTCAGAGAAATGGGTACAGTAACAATTGTTAACTCCCAGAACCATGCGCCTAAAGAACAGTTGCTACCTTCCTGAGGCATGGGTTCAAGATAATTGATGTTACCTTGCAGATCTATGGACCTAGACAACAGCTATTACCTCCAAAAGTCATTGGCTCTGAAAGCCATAGGCCCAGTAACACTTGTCACCTTTCAGAGCCATGAGACCTGTAATAGTCCCAGAGCCAAAAACCTAGACAACCGCTGTTACCTCCGAGAATCTTGAGACCATTAACAGTTGTTATCTCCCAGAGCCATGGACCTAGGCAACCATTATCACCTTCCAAATAAAGGGGTCCAGACAATTCCTACCTTCCTGAGCCATGGACCCAGACAACAGATATTACCTTCCAGAGATAAAAGCCTAGACAACCGCTGTTACTCCTAAAACCATAGGCCCAGTAGCACTTGTCAGCTTTCAGAGCCATGAGACCTGTAATAGTCCAAGAGCTAAAGACCTAGATAACTGCTGTTACCTCCAAGAACCTTGGGACCATTAACAGTTTCACCTTCCAGAGCCATGGGTCCAGTAACTGTTGTTACCTCCCAGAGTCATGGACCTAGGTAACAATTGTCACTTTCTGGAGACATGGATCCAGACAACAATTACTACTTTCCTGAGCCATGGATCCATACAACAGTTACCTCCAAAAGTCATGGACCTATACAACAGTTACCACCTCCCAGAGTAATAGGAACAGTAACATTTGTCATCTTCCAAAGCCATGGGGCCTAGACAACTGTTGTTAATTCTAAAAATCATGGGCCCAATAACAGTTGTCACCTTCCACAGCCATGGGCCCAGTAACATATCCAGAGCCATGAGCCTAGACAACCGCTGTTACTGCCCATAAGTATGGACACAGTGACAGTTGTCTCCTCCCAAAGACAAAAACAACAGTTGTCACTGCCAAAACACTGCTGCCGAGCCGCTGTTTGGCCAACTGTATGTTGTTGAACACTTTCTAAGGCAAGTAGTAAATTGACTATATTAATTATCAATTGCAGCAGTAAACTGATATGAGGCTCAGCTACATGTGAGCATTTGAATAGCTCTGTACAAGGAAACAATAATAATTATTATTATTATTAATAAGTTGTTTTAATGTAAGAAGATGCCCTTCCTGGACAATACACATTCCTGTGTTCTTGTATGCCTGCGCTGTATAGTAATGACCAGGCGATTATTCACACATCAAGCCACAAAAACAATGAAAGAAATCTCACTCCGTGTAAAGCCGCCATCACTGAGAACGTTAATAGCACCATCGCTGTGCGCCGTGGCATGAGGCTGGCCGATAACAAATAGATCAAGGCACTTTATGAGTCGAAATAAAAACAACTGCAAAGGAAAAGTACAAGTGCTTCGAACATGGCTTATGTAAAATAGAAAATGCAAAAATAGCATGACAGTTCTCATTATACAAAAAGTGCAATTTTCACTAAGGATGCAGCGTCGGTTCTTTCCGGAAAATAAATCCACATTTGAAATATCAATGTAAACTTTTTAGAATATCTCTATAAAATCTAAAATATATAACAAAAGGCTAAAGAGAACATGTTTGGCCGGTGACACATACGATCCAATGAACGGCTTTTCTGTGGATTCTCTGTAAAAAAAGAACGGCTTTGTACTTCGAACTCCCCTAAAACACACAGTCTTTATATCGTTATCTTACAGTAATAGAACACCAGAATTCATGCAGCATTTTACAAGGACATGTGCAGCAGATGATAAAGGGGAGCAGCCAACGCGTTCTCGACCTCCATGGTTCACATTATAAACATCGCCAGACAAATACACTGAAAGGCAGAGAAGAGAAATAATTAGTTTCACACAATTACATTTTTCCTAAGAAATATACAATTTGTATTATGTGATACACTACTGTGCAAACATTTTAGGCAGGTGTGAGAAAATTGCTGTACATTAAAACGAGAAGTCCAGCCTGAGCTTTTTAGGCTGGGCTTCTCCTCTGGGTCACAGGAGTGCAATTCGTTTTGCACTCCTGTGACCTGTTTTCAGCAGAGATCAGTCTGAAATCCGCTCTCCGCTGACGCCACTTATCAGTCGGGGCAGCGCATCATCACGACTTTCAAGTCGGGATCCGCCAGCTGTCCTAATTTATGGCAGTCTCAGTGAGCCGCTGAGACAGCCTATCTCCGCCCCTCCACTACAACTATGTACCCGTCCCCATATGCCAAGGAAATCCTGGACTCTGAACTATCCTTCCCGCCTCACATCCAATCACAGTTTAAAGCCCATTGCCTCAACCTCCGCAACATCTCCAACCCACGTCCCTTCCTAACCAATGACACTACAAAGCTCCTAATTCAATCCCTGGTCATTTATCAAAAAACAATCACAATTCATTGCATGCCTTTAATGTAACTATTGGAGTTGCTTGTGTTCTCAGCCCAACTGTCAAGCCATCAAATGTCACAACTAACCACACAGAAAAACTGCAAACCAAATGGAGGCTAATATAGCAGCTTCCTTGGCTGTAATTTTACTCCAACTCCAGTCAAAACATTTGCCTCAGTTTTGAACAGGGTGTGGGAAAGTTGGAAACTCTGTCAGGTGTTTATTGTTGAATGTGACTCCACTAAAAGGATATACAATCACTTCCAGTACAGTTATTAGGAAGTGAGGGGAATCCCTTCAGTGGGGATTCCTGTGTGGTCACTACAACAGAAAGGTAGGGTGTGACAGAACCCACTGTCACTATGTGTTTTGGAAGGGACTGTGGGCTGGCCTCCTGCCCACAGACTATGGCTGAGAAGAGACTGAGAGACTTGGAATGGCATTGGAATCGTGTAATGTAATGTAATGCTACATCCCTTCTCCCCCATCCCCCACCGTGTGTTGCTGTGTTTGTGTTGGGTCATGGAAAGTAGACAATGGTCTGGACTGGAGACATCTCTCAGCAGGGGATGTGTAAGGAGGGGCTGCCTGCTTATCATAATCCCTTTATGTTTCAACTCTAGTTTCTGTTTCAATGTACAAGTGTTGAGTTCACATTGGTTCTTCCTTGTCCCCTACCCCCTCCCCTCTATAACAAGGCTAAGGTGAGTGTCCCTAACAGTGTTTAACCACTTGCCTACTGTGCACCTACACCCCCTTCCTGCCCAGACAAAATTTTAGCTTCTGGGACTGCGTCGCTTTAACTGACAATTGCGCGGTCACGCGATGTGGCTCCCAAACAAAATTGACGTCCTTCCCCCCCCCCCTCCCCCACAAATAGAGCTTTCTTTTGGTGGTATTTGATTGCCTGGTTTTTATTTTTTGCGCTATAAACAAAAAAAGAGCGACAAATTTGAAAAAAAGACACAATATTTTTTGCTTTTTTGCTATAATAAATATCCCATTTAAAAAAAAAAAAAAATTTTTTTATCTCAGTTTAGGCCGATACGTAGGCCGATACGTATTCTTCTACATATTCTACATATTTTTGGTAAAAACCGTACCGTATAGTGACTGGTTTGCGCAAAAGTTATATTGCCTACAAATAGGGGACATAATTATGATTTAAAAAAAATATATATGTTTTACTAGTAATGGCGGCGATCTGCGATTTTTTTTCAGGACTGCGACATTATAGCGGACACATCGGACACTTTTGACACATTTTTGGGACCATTTACATTTATACAGTGAACAATGCTATAAATATGCATTGATTCGTTCTTCTCAAGACCTCCTACTCTCTAGCTCTCTCATCACCTGCTCCCATGCTCGTCTCCAGGACTTTTCCAGAGCCTCTCCAAGCCTATGGAACTCCTTACCCCAATCTATCCGTCTATCTCCCTCTCTATTAGCTTTTAGAGGATCCCTGAAAACCCTCCTCTTCAGAGAAGCCTACCCTTCCCACACCTAGCAACTGCACTTTTCTTTTGAATCTATCTGACCACCCCCCACTGCTAACTACCCTTTGTTCCACTTGACCCTCCCTTCTAGATTGTAAGCTCTTACGAGCAGGGCCCTCTGATCCCTCCTTTATTGATTTGTATTGTGAATGTACTGTCTTCCCTGATGTAAAGCGCTGCGTAAACTGTTGGCGCTATATAAATCCTGTATAATAATAATAAAATAATAATAACTGTATAAATGTGACTGGCAGGGAAGGGGTTAACCACTAGGGGGAAGGGAAGGGGTTAAATGTATGTCCTAGTCAGTGTTCTAACTGTAGGGGGAGGGGGGGTGACTGGGGGAGGTGACCGATTGTGCCCCTATGTACAAGGGACACAGATCGGTCTCCTCTCTCCCTGACACAGAGCTCCACGTCCCCGCTTAGTTACTGGGCCATCGCGTGTGCCCGGCGTCCATCGCGGCCGCCGGGCACACGCAAAGTTTTCTCAGTGACGTGACGGGTGCGCCCCTAGCGGCTTTAAATGACACAACGTCATATGACGTGATGTCAGAACAATAGGGTATCCCGCCCGCCGTCAAATGACGGCGGGCAGGTGTCTAGTGGTTAACCACTTAAGACCCGGACCAAAATGCAGGTAAAGGACCTTGCCCCTTTTTGCGATTCGGCACTGCGTCGCTTTAACTGACAATTGCGCAGTCGTGCGACGTGGCTCCCAAACAAAATTGGCGTCCGTCCTTTTTTCCCCACAAATAGAGCTTTCTTTTGGTGTTATTTGATCACCTCTGCGGTTTTTATTTTTTGCGCTATAAACAAAAATAGAGCGACAATTTTAAAAAAAATGCAATATTTTTTACTTTTTGCTATAATAAAAATCCCCCAAAAATATATAAAACACATTTTTTTTCCTCAGTTTAGGCCGATACGTATTCTTCTACGTATTTTTGGTAAAAAAAATCGCAATAAGCGTTTATCGGTTGGTTTTCGCAAAATTTATAGCGTTTACAAAATAAGGAATAGTTTTATTGCATTTTTATTAATTATTATTTTTTTACTACTAATAGCGGCGATCAGCGATTTTTTTCGTGACTGCGACAATATGGCGGACACTTCGGACAATTTTGACACATTTTTGGGACAATTGTCATTTTCACAGCAAAAAATGCATTTAAATTTGCATTGTTTACTGTGGAAATGACAGTTGCATTTTGGGAGTTAACCACAGGTGGCGCTGTAGGGGATGTGTGCCTATGTGTTTTGTTTACTACTGTAGGGGGGTGTGACGTCATCGATCGCGTCCCCCTATTACAGGGATGACACGATTGATGCTACAGCCACAGAGAAGCACGGGGAAGCCGTGTGTACACACAGCTCTCCCCGTTCTTCCGCTCCAGGGACGGATCGCCGCACCGAATCCCGCGGTCCCGGAGCTTAGGACCAGGTCGCGGGCGCGCGCCCGCGACCCACGGCTGGGTACTAAAATCAACGTATATATACGTTGATGTGCCCAGCCGTGCCATTCTGCCGACGTAAATGTGCAGTAGGCGGTCCTTAAGTGGTTAAAAGTGTATGTTTGATACTTAATAAACTGTTTAGGCTCTGCATGTTTAACCCTCAACACCTGTGTGGCTTATCTCGTGATTGAGGGGTTAAGAGCTGGTTATGGCGAATCTGCAGGCTGCGGGTGCATTTGGAGGACAGGAGACACAGGTCTGGCGGATGTACCCACCTGGGGCATCCGAGATCTGTCACAGAGGTTAAATGCTCCTAATAAGACAGACAGTTAAAGGGTTTATAAAAGTTCCTAGCTGCTCTGCTTAACAAAAGTCTAATGCTTACAGACCTCAATAGCTCAATCTAAAATGTACTCTCGCAGCTGCAACTCCTTGCCCTTTGCTCCCTGCTTTATTCCTATGCTAGATTTGGTTTAGTTAGAGAGAGTCTGAAGAGAACACAACTTGATGAAACCTAAAATGCTGCAGCAGATTAGAATAATGAGTGCACCCTGAATTCAATGTGTATATATGTCAAATAAATATTCTGTAAAAATAAGAAAGTCAAGGGAAATGTATGAAATACTGCTTTTGAAGCCAAATAAAATAAATTGGACCCAAATTAGTTTCCCTTTAAAGCAAGTTACATTACTGAAGTATTTTCTGGTTTCCATAATAGTAAGTTATAATTAAATCACTAAAATACTGATAAGGGAAAGTAGTTGTTACCTGCAGTCGTCCCCTCCAGTGCTTATGAGATATTTGTCATCATGCGAGAAGCGTACATTAGTCACATGTGCCGAGTGACCAAAATACCGCTTATGTTTGGCCTGGAAAGAAAACACAATCAAATAAATCACCAACTCATCTTTGGGCAATCTTTATAGGCACAGAAAGCATATTTCCCTATTGCACATGATTTGTATTGTGTAGGATCAGAAATAAAGAAAAACATCAATTCACAATGTTTATCCCTCTTTAAAATGCCTCTAGATTCATGCTGGCATTGCTGCAGTATGGCCACTAGACAAATAGGTAATTATTTCCTATGATCATCAGCTCCATCTAGTGGCCATAATGTGGTATATTCTCAATTCACCCTATTCTGTATTAATGAATAACAGTTGACCTGGAGAGAGAATATAGCCTGCTAACATATGATTTTGCCCTCATTCGCACAGAACTGATGCACATGCAGTTTCACAGGACGAACAGACCTACATAGGGTCCATAACTATACAGAGGTCACAGTCTCTGTGCCAGCTCTCCTCTTTTCCAGCACAACAGCAGCAAACCAGAGTCATACACAGCCCAGTCCACCTAGTATTACTCCAGACATATCAATGGAGGGTGATCAGAATGCAGAAATTATACAATAGTACTTTACTTACAAACTTTTCAGTGCAAGGAAAGTCAAAAAGTTTAACAAGGCCGAAGTCATCTCCTGTGGCGACGTTGAGACCAGCGTGGGACACACTGGCACAGTTCACATCGGCTTTATCTGCGTTCCGTGGCCAGATTCCAATCACTTCATCCCCCAGGATACTGCAAATAACAAGACATTTATGAGAACAATGCACACGTCTAGTGTTATCTCCAGACAATAATCCATCATACATCATTAGTTCAAAAATAGCAGTGAAGCCAGAGATTATTTCCAGAAAAGTCAGAGATCATTACCAGAACAGTCAGAGATCATTACCAGAAAAGTCAGAGATCAGTTCCAGAACATTCAGAGATCAGTTCCAGAAAAGTCAGAGATCAGTTCCAGAAAAGTCAGAGATCAGTTCCAGAAAAGTCAGAGATCAGTTCCAGAAAAGTCAGAGATCAGTTCCAGAAAAGTCAGAGATCAGTTCCAGAAAAGTCAGAGATCATTAGCAGAACAGTCAGAGATCATTAGCAGAACAGTCAGAGATCATTACCAGAAAAGTCAGAGATCAATTCCAGAAAAGTCAGAGATCAATTCCAGAAAAGTCAGAGATCAGTTCCAGAAAAGTCAGAGATCAGTTCCAGAAAAGTCAGAGATCAGTTCCAGAAAAGTCAGAGATCAGTTCCAGAAAAGTCAGAGATCAGTTCCAGAAAAGTCAGAGATCAGTTCCAGAACAGTCAGAGATCATTAGCAGAACAGTCAGAGATCATTACCAGAAAAGTCAGAGATCATTACCAGAAAAGTCAGAGATCATCACCAGAACAGTCAGAGATCATTACCAGAACAGTCAGAGATCATTACCAGAAAAGTCAGAGATCATTACCAGAAAAGTCAGAGATCATCACCAGAACAGTCATAGATCATTACCAGAACAGTCAGAGATCATTTCCAGAACAGTCATAGATCATTACTAGAACAGTCAGAGATCATTTCCAGAACAGTCAGAGATCAGTTCCAGAAAAGTCAGAGATTATTTCCAGAAATACCAATATATTACTCCCACTGCCTTCACACACTCCAGGGGCAATTCGGGAGATCACCATTTATCACAATCATACGTATAAATTAGGCATGCGTCTTATATTACCTTGTCCACGTGGCCCACGTAATCCTTTCTATATGTGCCGTCTCTGTTATCTGCTTTCCTGATGGCACTTCATGGACTTGACGTTTGTAAGCACCAGTTGCTACCTGAAAATAAAAACATGTCTATTCCAGATAGGAGCAGCAAAGCAGAAAAGCATTTTCCTTCCACGTACTAGCGATGACAGAGTGTTTTTTTTGTTTGGGGGGGGGGCAAATAACCCCCCCCCCCGTGGCAACTCAAACCCCCCATCCCCCCGCTGACACTTATCTTATCTAGGTGGCGGGCACCCAGGCACTGGCCAGTGGCTCTTCTCCTCCTCGCTTCCGCAGTGCATCTCCTTCCCTCTTTTTAGGTGTCCAATAAGATCGCCTGTCCTTTCAGTCAATCGGGTGACGGGTATCAGACCTGCTTCCTAATTGGCCAGGAGGAAGATCAGTGTTGCAACAGCGAATATTCATTCACTGTTGCAACACACCTGGGTGGGCATCTGACACATCCTCTGCGACCCGAGCCCACCCTATTTTGAAGCCTATTAGAGTCTCAGGTGATTCAAAAAAAGAAACCCTGGAAGGGGCCGAATGCATGAATAGGGGGCGGCCGCGGCAGACATGGATAGATTCATGCTATGCCCATTATGCCTAGTCATGTCTGTAAATGTCAGAGTTTTACAACAGCTGGAGGGTCGTAGAAAAAATAAATGTTCCTGGACTGCCGCACTCTGATAGGCGATTTATTGAAACAAAATGAATAAAAGAAAAAAAAACAAAGCTGTATAACATCCAAAAAATTCATGCAACACTCCAATCAATGGTAGAAAGTGGACATAGGGGACAAAAAAGCTGGAGGGCCGTAGTTTGGAGATCTCTGGTTTAGATGAATACAGATTTACAGTATAAATGGCTTAAATTAAATCACTATGACCTCACCAGGCGCTCCTTACCACATGACCAAACGAGACAAAACAGTCTTTTATATAGTTCATACCTGAACATATTTACTGTCAGCAGAAAAGTCCATCTGTATGACAAAGCTGGCAATTTCTTTGCAGTAACCAATTCTATTTAATGATGTGCCCAGTGTGATATCATAGAAATCAACCGTGTTTTCTGCAGAGCCAACTGCCAGATATTTGTTATCAGGACTGAATCTGGAAAGTTAAGAAAAAAAGTCAGTATTAAGGAATCGTGGTCCTTTTGCTTTCAGACAAAACAACGGACATTATTGTACATTTTCAGTGTACTCTTCGTAAAATGTTATTGTTTCTAGATTGTAAGCTCTAAGGATCAGGGCCCTCTGATTCCTCCTGTATTGAATTGAATTGTACTGTACTGTCTGCCCTCATGTTATAAAGCACTGCACAAACTGTTATCATCATATACATCCAGTACAATAATAAACATTTATTTATATATAAAAAAAATTATATTTCCTGAATAGAGTTTGTTGCTGCCTCCATCCAGTTGTTGATTCAATGAGGAGGTTCACTTTGTAAGGTCAAAGCCAAGTACTGAGACTCAGGGGTTGATTTACTAAAGGCAAATACAGTGTGCACTTTACTGCTAGGGCAGTAATCTCCAAACTGCGGCCCATGGATGGAATGTGGCCCTTTGCTTGCCATTATCCGGCCCTCAGGGCACTATTCATTCCACTGACACCAACAAAGGGACACTATTCCTTCCACTGACACCAGGAGTGGGGCACTATTAATTCCACTGCACCAACGCGGGGGGGGGAGCATTTTCCCTTACACTAAGGCCGCGTACACACGATCAAACATGTCCGCTGAAACTGGTCGGCGGACCAGTTTCAGCGGACATGTTCGATCGTGTGTACGGGCTATCGAACCGTTTTCCAGCGGACAAAAGTTTCTAGACATGCTTAGAAACCTGTCCGCTGGAAACCTGTCCCTCGGACATGTTAGAAGGTTAGTACACGAAAGCATCGGACAAAAATCCTGCGCATGCTCAGAATCAAGTCGACGCATGCTTGGAAGCATTGAACTTCATTTTTTCATTACGTCGTTGTGTTCTACGTCACTGCGTTCTGGTCCGAGGGGATTTTTGTCCGATGATGTGTACACACATCAGACCACTTCAGCGTGGTCCGATGAAAACGATCCGTCTGACATGTTTCCTCGGACATGTCTGATCGCGTGTACGCGGCCTGACACTAATGATGGGACACTATTCCTCCCACTGACAGTAATGATGGGACACTAGTGTCAGTGGGAGGAATAGTGTCCCATCATTAGTGTCAGGCCGCGTACACGCGATCAGACATGTCCGAGGAAACATGTCAGACACTAACACTAATGATGGGACACTAGTGGGAGCTGTGGTGGCTCAACGTGATTGGCACTGCGCTGACAAGCCGTTCACCTCTGCAGCCAAGGGTTTGGATCCCAGTTTTGGCTACATGTGAATTGAGTTTGGTGGTCTCAGCCCCGCTCCCGGTGGGTGTGCTATGCAAGGTACGCCTGTGCTTAGTATGCCCACCCCCCCCCAAAAAAAAACACCACACTTGCACGCACACGAAATTGGTTTAACACACACGCACTTTGGCCATGAGGTCTCCTAAAATAAAGAGAGGCGAAGGACCTACGGGGCTGGCTGGATGGGCTAGACCCCCTCACTCCCTCATAGGGGGAGTCCCTCTGCCCCGTTGGGGTCCCGTTGGGCCCCAGTCGGGCTCCCAAGTGGAGCAGGTAGGGCGGGGTGAGTGGGAGGCCCCCCCTCACACCCGCCATTGCCACCGGGGGCATGGAGAAGGATGGCGATTGCCTCCGGGGGGAGGGTCTGCCTACTCCAAACTCCTGCAGTCCGGCTCCTCTCTCTCTCGAGTTCACGCACAAAATACACTTAAAAAACAAAAAAAAAATGGGACACTATTCCTCCCACTTATACCAATGATGGGACACTATTCCTCCCACTTATACCAATGATGGGACACTATTCCTCCCACTGACCCAAGCAATGGGGCACTATCCTTCCAATTTATACCAATGATGAGACACTATTCCTCCAACTTATACCAATGATGAGGCACTATTCCTCCAATTTATACCAATGATGAGGCACTATTCCTCTAACTTATACCAATGATGAGGCACTATTCCTCCAACTTATACCAATGATGAGGCACTATTCCTCCAACTTATACCAATGATGGATTGCTCCTTCTGCAGACTACAGGCAATACATATTTTTTAAAGCCCAATGACGCTGGGGCATTTTGTACTTCCACTTTCCTATCCGGCCCCCCTAAAGTCTACCTGTACCTGTTTGCCTGTCCTGTGGTGTTATTCATGTTACAGATTTTACAATAAAGAGATTCATCACTACCTCGTGTGAAGCCATCCATTCCTTTTATCCAAATTGCACAGCCAGCGAGCCGAGGCTAGCACCCTTGGGAGGAGTCCATTCCTCAGCCTACTTGGTGCCATCACTAACCTGGAGCGGCATTTTCTTTTCCTATTACCCCCTAAAGTCTGAAGCACAGTATACCTTGGTTTGAAAGTTTGGAGACTCCTGCTCTAGATCTTCTGTGTTGGAAGTCAATAAAGTGCATCTCTCTGGAAGAATCGGGTTGCTGAGGAAGATTACCTACATCATCATACTAATACCTAAATAATACTTATCTACACACTAAACAATATCACTACATTATTTCACTACACTAGGTAGTGCCACTGCCTTGCCCAATACAATGGTTCAAAAATTTGGCCACAGCAGTCTTGGAGGCTACCACAGGTATTTGTAAGCAGTAGGGATGACATCCGGCGTGTTCGCACAGTCCAGGTGCGAACACGCCGGAGCTCATCCCTAGTAAGCAGCTCAAGGTGCTTGCACATAATTCTCAACAGCAGTTTTTTAGCAAAGAAGTCCCAGAAAAAACATGACCGATCTTTGGGAGGATCGCCGATAAAACACATCATTCCACACCTGATATCTTGTATGGCACCCTTGCGGTCTCTCTTCTTGCCCCACATCTTTAGAGAATTTACAAGCAGGATAACAAACTCTCCATTCCTCATGCCGATGGTGACCATTTCTCCATTGGGACTGTAAGCAGCACAGCAGGCAGCGAAGCCCAAACTTACTTTGTTCAGTAGCTTCTGTAGGTGACAAAATTAAGACACAATTGTCATGCCACATGTAGGAGGGAAGTCTTCTTTTTAGACTCCTAAATGCATGTTATTCAGTACTCACTTTATCAGAGAGGTCCCATATTCTCGCTGTGCCATCATTGCTGGCAGTGAGGAAGATATCTTTGGAGGGATGTGTTGCCAAACCCCAAATCTCTCCCTCCACATGGCCATTAATGAGGATGTTAGAAGCAGCATTCTTTTCTCCCACTTCAATGATTTCTCCATCTTTGGTTCCCACCAACACTTTTCCCTGTAAACATATGTAATGGGTAGTTATCACAGATACAAAATGTTGGGGAATATTATGGCTGAGCGAGTAATGAAGAGATGCGGTACCTTCCCTCTGCATACTGATCGCACACAGTCCAGTGACTGTCCTGTCTCCAGCTGAAATGCCCGACAGCGTTTCATCTCCTGATCCCATAGCTTAACAGCACCACCTTCCTTTGTACTAAATGTAAAAGAGAAGAAAGTATAACTATATCAGATACTTACAATTAGATGGTAGGTAACATTTTAATGCACGTACATCTGTGAATTTTTAAATTTAAAGCTGAATCACAGGTATGGCAATTTTTACATAGTTCCATTGGTCCAGCTTGGACCAAGGATATGTGCCACAGTGATTTCCAGCTTTCCGTGAAGCTGAAAATCACTGGAGTAGGCGCCACTACTAGCTTACGGGTTCTGTGCTGAGCTGTTGCCTTGCTGTATTGTGAATACAGGAGGTCAACCGCTCGGCACGAGCACCATTCAGAGAACACTTTGTATTTTCTCAATGCAAAGTATTCTCTGAGTGAACTAAATGGAAATTGAAATGGACCACCTCGTCCAGTCAGGGAATGCTTTAACCACTTGCTTACTGGGCACATACACCCCCTTCGTGCCCAGACAAAATTTCAGCTTCCGGCACTGCGTCGCTTTAACTGACATTTGCGCGGTCGTGCGACGTGGCTCCCAAACAAAATTGACGTCCTTTTTTCCCCACAAATAGAGCTTTATTTTAATGGTATTTAATCACCTCTGCGGTTTTTATTTTTTGCGCTATAAACAAAAAAAGAGCGACAATTTAAAATATATATATATTTTTTTTACTTGTTGCTATAACAAATATCCCGATTTAAAAAAAATATATATATTTTTTTTTTCTCAGTTAAGGCCGATACTTATTTTTAAACGTAATTTTGTAAAAAAAAAAAAAAAAAAAATCGCAATAAGGAACTGGTTTGCGCAAAAGTTATAGCGCCTACAAAATGGGGAACAGAATTATGATTTTTTTATTATTATTTTTTTTACTAGTAATGGCGGCGATCTGCGATTTTTATTGGGACTGCGATATTGCGGCGGACATATCGGACACTTTTGACACAAATTTGGGACCATTCACATTTATACAGCGATTAGTGCTATAAAAATGCACTAATTACTGTATAAATGTGACTGGCAGGGAAGGGGTTAACACTAGGGGGCGAGGAAGGGGTTAAATGTGTATCCTGGGTGTGTTCTAACTGTGTGGGGGGAGAGGGGTGACTGGGGGAGGTAACCGATGCTGTGTCCCTATGTACAAGGGACACAGATCAGTCTCCTCTCCTCTGACAGCACGTGGAGCTCTGTGTTTACACACAGAGCTCCACGTCCCTGCTGTCACCTGCTGCGTTACCACCGATCGCATGTACCCAACGAACATCGCGGCCGCCAGGTACATGCATCGGCTTTTCAGCGAAGCGGCGGGACAGTGTTTACCCGCGGCGCGCCACCCAGTAATGCACTTTAAATCACGTCCAAAGACGTCCACTTGGCGCCTCAGCTCCGCGCTGTTGACGTATTTTGTCAATAGCGCGGGTCTGAAGTGGTTAAATGAATTGAGAAAATGTAAATTGTTCTCTGAATGGTGCCTGTGCAAAGAAACCAACCTCCTGTATTCACAGTGCAGCAGGCCAGCCTCTTGGCATGGGACCCAGAAACTTGGGGAAGATCACTGTAGTAGCTGTGCCTACAAGAGTAGTTTCTAGCTTCCACTTGGCCCCCACAGGTATGGCACATACAGACTTTTTGCCAGCCCTGCCTAGATCATTACTTTGATCCCAAATTGTTCTGACAGAATAACAATATTATTCTGGTATTCTGGGCAGACCTTAATGATTGCATTATACCAATCACAGTGCCACCTTTGTTGATGCCTTCTAGACACGTAGAGGGTATGAGCCATGATGTCATTGTGATTTTATTGTGATCAATAAGTGGACGTCCCATTTGCAGAGACAATAGGACTAGTCCACATCTGACTTTCATGGTTTGGTACTGTTGTTCCCTTTATGACCCCAATGCCGTGTAAACACGCTCAGAATTTCCGACAACAAATGTTTGAAGGGAGCTTGTTGTCAGAAATTCCGACCGTGTGTAGGCTCCATCGGACATTTTCTGTCGGAATTTCCGACAACAAAAATTTGAGAGCTGGTTCTCAAATGTTCCAACACCACAATCCGTTCTCGTAAATTCCGAACGTGTGTAGACACTTCCGACTCACAAAATTCCACTCATGCTCTGAATCAAGTACGAGACGGAAGCGCTCGGTCTGGTAAAACTAGCGTTCGTAATGGGGATAGCACATTCGTCACGCTGCAAATTTTTTAATCTTTTAATGCAGCGCATTCTCTTCTTCTTTATAATGCTAGAATAATGAATTTGTTTTTCTGCCGATATTCACACAGAGTTCTGACAAACTGATTTCTTTATTAGCACAAACTGAAGAGCAGTAACGGACTGAAAAGCACAAGACTGAAAAGCGCGAATCGTCTCTGACCAAACTTCTACTAACACGAGATTAGCAAAAGGAGCCCAAAGGGTGGCGCACGTGGTATTGAACGTCCCTTTTATAGTGCTGTCGTACGTGTTGTACGTGACCGCGCTCTTGGCGATTGGAATTTCCAACAACATTTGTACGAGTGTGTGTATGCAAGACAAGTTTGAACCAACATCCATCGGATCGTGAGTACACGACATTAGAGTTCCAATACCAATCCTAAAAACAAATTTATTATTTATACCACCAAGGCTGCAGCAAGTATACTTACGGCCTCTCTTTCCCACCAGTTACAATCAGTCCATCGCGTAGAGTTGTGTACATTGTGAAGACTGGTCCACTGTGAGCTTTGGCCACCAGTCGTATAAGAAAGTGGTCTTTCCAGACGTATACATCTCCATTGATGGCACCAGTGAAAGTTAGGCTATTCTGCAGAGACACAAGTTCATATATTTTATGGTTAGTATGCCTCTAGGCCATTTTCACACACTGAAAATACCAATGATCCAATTATGTGTACTTGCTTTTTCTAATTCACTGTGAGCTGCAGTAGTCTAGCAAGTTTAGGTGATCAGTTCACAACTTTGCAAACTAATGCCTCATACACACGTACGTTATTTTTTCCTGCCGGGAAACCCAAGGGGAAGTCGAGAACTGGCTCGGCAGCTTTTTCCCGGCAGGAAAACAGCCATGAGAGCTTTGGTCAGGAAACCCGGCTGTGTGTATGCTTCACCGCAGTGTTTCCCATAGGAAAACTGCCTGGGAAAAAGACCGCCGGGAATTGCGTCAGGAAAAAAGACAACATTCCCGGCGGTTTTCCTGTCAGGAAAACTGCTACGGAGCATACACACGGCCAGTTTTCCTGGCCAAAATCTGTCATGGCAGTTTTCCCGACGGGAAAACTGGTCGCGCATACGAGGTATAAGGCCCTTTGACACAATGGAGAGGACTCATAGTGCATTACCATTTAAAAGACAACATTTAATAAACAAACATCTTGTACTTACAGAGTATATGCTAGTGTTTAAGCAAACAATATTACATCAGCACGGGTGCCTGCAGAACGATCCGTGGTACCATTGGAGACAGCGCACCATTACTACTACTACTGTCCAATGCTAGTATTCAAGGAATACATTGGTTCAGCAGTCCCGATATTATTGTGGCCAAGCGCAAATCTCAGGAATTTATATTTTCCTCTGGTCTGCATAAGGTTTCACAGACTGGGAGTTTTATTGTTTGCCCTGCCTCTGGGAGAAGCTTACAGAGCTTAGGGCAGGAAATTCAAATAACTGGCCTGCATATTTACTATGCCCTGGTTAAGCCTTGAGAAGGTGCGCCCAGAAGGTGGTCTGGGTGGTGATAAATACCTGGAAGCCCCAAGGAGACTGTTTTTTCCCCCAGCAGGGGAGGTTTAGGGGGCTGCTTGCTTCTAAAGCACCTATAGACTGAGTTGCTGTTCGCTTGGGTCTCAGCTGTAGCAGGGCTAGAGACCTGGGACTAACCTAGAGCTGAATACTGTACTGTTATAAGTTCTGCAAGCAACAAATCACAAAAAGACAAACCCTTAGGCCGCGTACACACGGCCGGTTTTCTCTGCAGAATCCATTAAGAAACTTGATGGGAGACGTATTCTGCCGAGAAAACCGGTCGTGTGTACACTTTTCGCCGAGAAAACTGTGCTTCGCCCGTCGAGTTCCTCGGTCGTGTGTACGCGGCCTTAGACTATTTATTGGAACCAGAATGAACTTCTGCTTGAGTGACTGGCAGCCTCTGTACTGTTTGGGAAAAAAAATGTTATATTCAGCAGACCTTATGTGGTAGCGTTACATCAGTATCGTACTTACAGCACCAAAGGCAACAGAAAGCATTGTTTGCATTTTGGCATTGTCCACAGATCCAACAATCCCCTTCTTATAAAGTAATGTGCTCCCCGCCAGCGTCCAGAACTTGATGTGTTTTACTCCGACAGATACAAATTGTGTGTCCGAGTCTGGACGAAATTCGGCCACAAATATTCTCTCCATGTGGCCTCCTTTACTGGCGACTTTTGCACCTGGGAAACATGAATGTCAACTTTAAATACACAAAATAGATTTTTATGAATTATTTCTCACTAAAAACGGAAATACCATGTGACACTGTCATAAGAGAACACTTTTAATTAAGGAAAGTTCATTCACAATGGATATATATGTGGTAAGCATAGGACTGACACTTACCTTCATGCCATCTCCATACAGTTATGGTGTGTTCTGGATCGACTCCCACTGACAAGAGCAGCTTTCCAGTGGCACTGAAATTAATGAATCCTACCCCCTTGGCATGGAAACACCTCAGAATGGACAGAGTCTGCTTGTTCAGGGCATCCCAGATATGTATAGACGGTGTAGCCCCTGCATTGAAGAAATCCACAGCCATCAACAGCTAGCAAACAAACCCGGGTGGGCTTTTAGTTTATAAACATTTGGTAATAAGGCAGATCTCCTGGCATTTTACCATGCAGCGTTCAGCCATATGCATGACTTTTTAGGAACTACGGTGAAAGCATTTGTAATCTGGAGACTTTATAGGGTTATTTCATATAGTGATAGTATAGGAATTCCTCCCTTTCCACTCCTTTACATCTTTCCAGATTTACATGAAGTTTAAGCTTTTCAACTTGAGGGGGCATATATATAACCAGCCAAGTGACTTACAATGGTTACCTTTTCTTTACATGGTAAAATCCGGCTTCTTGGTTTAGGATAAAGTGGGGAACAGTTAAACCCCCTGTCATTTTTTTTTTTTGCTGTCTATGTCCTTATTGGTGTGTTACCCATCTCTATCACTGAGAAATAAATGTTTGAGATGTCCCCAGAAAAGAGGTATGGGAAAATCTTCCATTGGCAACACATCTTAAAGTAACAATGGGCCAAAATAGCAGATTTTCATAAATTTTGGAGATTTCCTCTAAACTTGTCTTGCATCTCTGGGTTAGGAAGAGAATGGAAACTTCCCCAGTGACATGTACTGTGAAGTAATTATCCAACTAATCAACACGCCATTGAAAAAAAAGACAGATTTGCAGACTCAATTTTCAATTAGGCATCTTGAAGCTGCAATAACCTTCTGGTACAAACACTTGATGTCATATCTATAAATCATTTCAAACCCTTTTAAATCCAGGCATTAGTTACTAGCCCCGATGAAGTGGAGTTTGTGGATCCCCATAATACATTGGCTTCCTTTTGCTATTTGTGATAGAAAGAAGGAATTTTTGGACTCTTTTTGATTCACTTATTTGAGATGCCCTTATGGGATCTTTAAACAAGCTTGTTTTTGTCAAATTCTTTTGTATATATGCTTCCAGAAGATCGTGTTCTTTGGATTAGTGTTCATAGTCAAACATGAACCAATGTCCTTGTTGATTGTTAATGGAGTTCATTTCATATAAATGCAGAGCTGTACTTACTATAATGGTTCTGGTGTCCATAAGCACAGCAAGGCAAGAGGGAGCGTCACAAAAGCATACCATTTTTTATATTTATGCAATTTGCGGCCGGCTCAGCGCAATTTGATAGGGAAGAGGTTTACAGTTGACAAGACTGTCTGCTGCTTCAGTGACATTTACATAGTCAGTACAGCAGCCATTCTCAACCAGGGGTCTGTGGACTATAGGGTTTCTTGAGACGTTGCCAGGGGTTTCTTGAGCTGACCTCCCATCTGATAGTGCCTGTACAGTTGTGAATAAGGGTGGCATCATGACCACCACTGGAGAACATTCTTCCTACGCAAACTAACTGAACATTTTTGAAAATTACTGAAACAAAAACATCAATTGTAGCCTCACTGTGCCATCAATTGCAGCCACTGTGCCCAGGAAAAGCAGCCACCTGTGCCCAACATATGCAGCCAAATGTGCCGATATGCAGGCAGCCAACTGTGCCCATCATATGCAGCCAAATATGCCAATAATATGCAGCCAACTGTGCCCATCATATGCAGCCAACTGTGCCTGTTATATGAAGCCAACTGCCCCTGTCATATGCAGACAACTGTGTCCCATCAATTGTAGCCTCTCTGCCCATAATATGCAGCCACTGTGCCCCGCAAATGCAGCCAACTGTGCCCCATCAATTGTAGCCTCTCTGCCCATAATATGCAGCCACTGTGTCCCGCAAATGCAGCCAACTGTGCCCCATCAATTGTAGCCTCTCTGCCCATAATATGCAGCCACTGTGCCCCGCAAATGCAGCCAACTGTGCCCCATCAATTGCAGCCTTTGTGCCCATAATATGCAGCCACTGTCTGCCCGGCACTTACCCCATTGTGCCGGTGGGTCAGGCGACAAACTGTGGGACGTGTAGTGAGGCAATGGATGCTGTGTTCTTCCATACGTGTCTTCTTCCTGTTTTGCTAGGCGGCCAATAGGATTGCCTCTACCTTCAGCCAATCAGGGCCCCGGTATTACATCCGGGCCTCCTGATTGGCTAAGAGGCGGTTCTGTGTTAGCAAAGTAAATATTCATTTGCTTTGCGAAAACACCTGGGTGCTATGCGAGCGCAATAGTTTGCGTTTGCAGTGCACCTTTTTTGAAGCTCACTAGAGTATGGCTCTAATCAGGTGCTTCAAAAACACCCCCTCCGCTGCTCTTATTCAGGCACCCGAAAAGTGGCCGGATGCCTAAATGGGGGTGGCTACAGCGGCAGTAGATAGATTCATGCAATGCATGACACCAAAGAGACACCATTGACATGAGTAATGTGCACAGAATGAAGAAGTTTACAGAAGGGGAAACCAGCACTGAAGACAAACCATGCAATGGGAGACTCATCAGAACTGATTTGCATTGACAGACGAGTCACAGGCCATGAGCCTGTTGCACAACTAGCCTGTGGTCACAATGTCAGAGTATCGGAAAGTGTGTACAAAATGGCTACCACAACAGTTGACACCATATTTGAGAGAAGGATAGGCAACTGCTCTGATCTGCTGGAAGACAAGTTTCTATTTTTTCTAAACTGATGATGGGATGAAACATGGGTGTATCTTTCTGACCTGAAAATTAATAATTAGTCCATGGAATGGACTCTTAAGAAGCTTAGATAACCCATTAGAAGGAAGGGAATCAACAAGAATCTGAAAACGATATACATTCACCATGACAATGTGCAACCACACACATCTTTGGCAATAATTCAAGTGACTGGCAAATTTGGCTGGTCAGCAGTCCCCCATCCAACGTACAGCCCAGGTTAATTGCCCTCCGCCTTCCACTTGATCAGTACAATGAAGGACAGTCTTTGGGGACAATGATTTGATGGCACAGATGAGTTCAAAGTGGCTGTGAAGAAGTGGGTACAACAGTGCACACCTGAATCTTTCCAAAGAGGATTCAAGAATTGAGTTCATCTATGGAGCAAATGCATTGCTTATAGAGACTATGTTGAGTAGTCCCTTTGTATACAAGAAGAGTAATGCATTGTAAACATGATCAGGCTTTTGCCCGACCAAAAGCACATCAGAATGTTCTATATTTAAATTCCGATGGAATTCATCATAATCTCCGATGGATTTTCTCAGATGAGGCATACACACGGTCGGAATTTTCTATGTGAAATTCGAACGACTTCAGTAAGTTACAGTGGAAGGAAACCCATCTATTGTTTAAGCCAAGGAACCCGCCATCCTGGCCTCCATTTAATACTCAACTGCCATGATGCTGCACATGTGATCAGTTATGACATCAGCCATTGGATGGTTTGACAGTTTGGTTGAGAGACACAACCAATGTGAGAGTTACATTCCTGGCACATGCCGAAAATGTAACTTTCTAAAACTGTTAAATTGCTGGGTTAACTTCTGCTTTAATAAATTACTACTTTTGCATTACCTTTGGTACAGACCTCATATTTTATGGGTACATCTGGAGTAAAAAGGATGAGAAAGGCTGCTCTACAGGCTAATAATTTGTGAACTGGACATTCCTATGGTAGTCCTATAAATTAAAGGGGTTGTAAAGGTAAAAAAAGGTTTTCCCTAAATAGCTTCCTTTACCTTAGTGCAGTCCTCCTTCACTCCTTTAATTTTGCTTTTAAATGTCCTTATTTCTTCTGAGAAATCCTTACTTCCTGTTCTTCTGTCTGTAACTACATACAGTAATGCAAGGATTTCTCCCTGGTGTGGAGAAAGCCTCTTGAGGGTGGAGGGGGTGGACAGGAGGGTCAGGACGCTCTCTACTTTGCAGATAGAGAAAGGAGCTATGTGTCAGTGGGTATCCTGACACTCCTGCTCGCCCCCTCCCCCCTCAAATGGCTTTCTCCACACCAGGGAGAAAGCCTCGCATTACTGTGTGGAGTTACAGACAGAAGAACAGGAAGTGAGGATTTCTCAGAAGAAAGAAGGACATTTCTAAGTACAATCGAAGGATGAGGTAAGTGAAGGAGGACTGCACTAAGGTAAAGGAAGCTATTTAGGGATTTTTTTTATTACCTTTACAACCCCTTTAAGCAGCCAGCATGCTGCGTCAGATATTCCATCTAAACATTCATGATGTAACATAGAATGGGGTGAAGTCCATAAAAAGTGTGCCATTCTTCATGGTATCCTAGACAGTATGAAACCAAAACAACCTTTTCTAAATGCATGTAAAATTTATAAATAATAATAATACAAATGTACATTTATACACATTCACACACAACATATGCCTTTTTTTTTTACAAAAATCTGAGCATGGACCCTTATAAGCTAGAATATAAATCTTTGCATACAGACTTAAAACTACAAAGAAACACAGATTGAAACAATACAGGTCAGATAATTACTAAACAAGTCTAAACTGACATACTACAAGCTTGTGATAACAGGACTTATGTGGTTTATGAAGAATGACTCAAGTCTAGAATAGCCATGGACAGCCATCCTGGAAACCTAAAGTCCCTTTGCAGGCCATCAGGACCTGTAGTTTCTCAACAGTTGCCCAAAGTCAATCTAGTGAAAATGTGTGAGACATGGGGGACATTGTGCATGGATACTGCCATGCAAAGACATGAACATGGAGGATATGGACCTGAACCCGGTACAGCTACAGACAAAACGGATGGACTAAAGAGGACCTGTAACTAATACTACACGACAGTTATGGTAAGCCTTACCTGAGTGCTCAGCAATTTCACCTGCGTTGTGAGAGCAATGGTAAATGGGGAAGCGTCAGGGATAACCAACAACTGAAATAAGTAGTATTTCTAATGCCGAGGCAAGCTAGATCAGCATTAGAGTCATGCAAACACAAAATGTATAACGTATGAGAATGACAGGAAAAGAAATAGATATAGAACTATTGTTTAGTAAATATAGGTATAAAACACAGGGCTTAACAAAGTCATTAACAGAATTTATTACATAAACTTGAAGTTGTGCCTGGCAGCCTTTTTATTGGGACGTACTAAACTGCATATTGGGATGATGGGATGATTGGATTATTGGCTGCAATACTGAGAACTCTCACTAGATGTCAGTGCACTTTATACACATATATATGGTAATGATTCTGTTGTTTATAAAAATATGTTATTCTTTCCTGTCCTGTGTGATACAATGTTGCAAGAAGCAGTTGCTAATGTTTAACTGTTCACTTGCTGCTTTTTTTATTCAGCTGTACACCAGGATCATAGTAAATTATACTGAATTAATGAAAAAACTTGCATTTGACCTGTTTTTGATGGAAATATGGCTTGAATTATTATGTTAATTATTTTTCTACATTTGGTTATAAATATACATAGGACTATATTAAACCCATTTCTAATAATAATATGCATATAATTATTTTTCTACATGGGATTATGGGTGGAATATTGGTTATAAATATACAAAGGATATATTAAACCCATTTCTGATAATAATATGCATATAATTATTTTTCTACATGGGGATTATGGATGGAATATTGGTTGTAAAAATACATGGCAATATATTAAACCCATTTCTGATAATAATATGCATATAATTATTTTTCTACATGGGATTATGGGTGGAATATTGGTTATAAATATACATGGCAATATTTTAAACACATTTCTGATAAAAATATGTATATAATAATTTTTCTATATGGGGATTATGGGTGGAATATTGGTTATAAATATACATAGGACTATATTAAACCCATTTCTGATAATAATATGCATATAATAATTTTTCTACATTGGATTATGGGTGGAATATTGGATATAAATATACATAGGAATATATTTAACCCATTTCTGATAATAATATAAATATAATTATTTTTCTAAATGGGATTATGGATGGAATATTGGCTATAAATATACATAGGAATATATTCAACCAATTTCTAATAATAATAATATGCATAAATTATTTTTCTACATGGGGATTATGGATGGAATATTGGTTATAAAAATACATGGCAATATATTAAACCCATTTCTGATAATAATATGCATATGATTATTTTTCTACATGGGATTATGGATGGAATATTGGTTATAAATATACATGGCAATATATTCAACCCATTTCTGATAATAATATGCATATAATAATTTTTCTACATGGGATTATGGGTGGAATATTGGTTATAAATATACATGGCAATATTTTAAACCCATTTCTGATAAAATGCATATAATTATTTTTCTACATGGGATTATGGGTGGAATATTGGTTATAAATATACATGGCAATATATTAAACCTATTTCTGATAATAATATGCATATAATTATTTTTCTACATGGGATTATGGATGTAATTTTGGTTATAAATATACATAGGAATATATTTAACCCAATTTCTGATAATAATATGCATATAATTATTTTTCTACATGGCATTATGGGTGGAATATTGGTTATAAATATACAAAGGATATATTCAACCAATTTATGATAATAATATGCATATAATTATTTTTCTACATGGGATTATGGGTGGAATATTGGTTATAAATATACATGGGAATATATTAAACACATATCTGATAAAAATATGTATATCATTATTTTTCTATATGGGGATTATGGGTGGAATATTGGCTATAAATATACATAGGAATATATTTAACCCATTTCTGATAATAATATAAATATAATTATTTTTCTAAATGGGATTAGGGATGGAATATTGGCTATAAATATACATAGGAATATATTCAACCAATTTCTAATAATAATATGCATACATTATTTTTCTACATGGGGATTATGGATGGAATATTGGTTATAAAAATACATGGCAATATATTAAACCCATTTCTGATCATAATATGCATATAATTATTTTTCTACATGGGATTATGGATGGAATATTGGTTATAAATATACATGGCAATATTTTAAACCCATTTCTGATAAAATGCATATCATTATTTTTCTACATGGGGATTATGGGTGGAATATTGGTTATAAATGGCAATATATTTAACCCATTTCTGATAATAATATGCATATAATTATTTTTCTACATGGGATTATGGATGGAATATTGCTTATAAATATACATAGGGATAATTCAACTAATTTCTAATAATAATATGCATATAATTATTTTTCTACATTGGATTATGGGTGGAATATTGGTTATAAATATACATGGCAATATATTAAACCCATTTCTGATAATAATATGCATATAATTATTTTTCTACATGGGATTATGGATGGAATATTGGTTATAAATATACATAGGGATATATTCAACCCATTTATGATAATAATAAGCATATAATTATTTTTCTACATGGGATTATGGGTGGAATATTGGTTATACATCTACATGGCAATATATTAAACCCATTTCTGATAATAATATGCATATAATTATTTTTCTACATGGGGATTATGGATGGAATATTGGTTGTAAAAATGCATGGCAATATATTAAACCCATTTCTAATAATAATATGCATATAATTATTTTTCTACATTGGATTATGGGTGGAAAATTGGTTATAAATATACATGGCAATATATTAAACCCATTTCTGCTAATAATATGCATATAATTATTTTTCTACATGGGATTATGGATGGAATATTGGTTATACATCTACATGGCAATATATTAAACCCATTTCTGATAATAATATGCATATAATTACTTTTCTACATGGGATTATGGATGGAATATTGTTTATAAATATACATGGCAATATTTTAAACCCATTTCTGATAAAATGCATATAATTATTTTTCTACATTGGGATTATTGATGGAATATTGGTTATAAAAATACATGGCAATATATTAAACCCATTTCAGATCATAATATGCATATAATTATTTTTCTACATGGGATTATGGATGGAATATTGGTTATTAATATACATAGGGATATATTCAACCCATTTATGATAATAATAAGCATATAATTATTTTTCTACATGGGATTATGGGTGGAATATTGGTTATAAATATACATGGCAATATATTAAACCCATTTCTAATAATAATATGCATAAAATTATTTTTCTACATGGGATTATGGGTGGAATATTGGTTATAAATATACATAGGGATATATTAAAGCCATTTCTGATAATAATATGCATATAATTTTTCTACATGGGGATTATGGTTGGAATATTGGTTATAAATATACATGGGGATATATTAAAGCCATTTCTGATAATAATATGCATATAATTATTTTTCTACATGGCATTATGGATGGAATATTGGTTATAAATATACATAGGGATATATTTAACCCATTTATGATAATAAGCATATAATTATTTTTCTACATGGGATTATGGGTGGAATATTGGTTATAAATATACATAGGAATATATTTAACCCATTTCTGATAATAATATACATATCATCATTTTTCTACATGGGGATTATGGATGGAATATTGGTTATATATATACACATGGCAATATATTAAACCCATTTCTGATAATAATATGCATATAATTATTTTTCTACATGGGATTATGGATGGAATATTGGTTGTAAAAATACATGGCAATATATTAAACCCACTTCTGATAATAATATGCATATAATTATTTTTCTACATGGGATTATGGGTGGAATATTGGTTATAAATATACATGGCAATATTTTAAACACATTTCTGATAAAAATATGTATATAATTATTTTTTTATATGGGGATTATGGGTGGAATATTGGTTATAAATATACATAGGACTATATTAAACCCATTTCTGATAATAATATGCATATAATTAT
Organism: Rana kukunoris; assembly: GCA_029574335.1. Taxonomy (NCBI): domain Eukaryota; kingdom Metazoa; phylum Chordata; class Amphibia; order Anura; family Ranidae; genus Rana; species Rana kukunoris. The sequence continues at coordinate 541,255,031 of CM056052.1, read as the reverse complement.
TTTTCTACATTGGATTATGTGTGGAATATTGGCTATAAATATACATAGGAATATATTTAACCCATTTCTGATAACAATATAAATATAATTATTTTTCTAAATGGGATTATGGATGGAATATTGGCTATAAATATACATAGGAATATATTCAACCAATTTCTAATAATATGCATAAATTATTTTTCTACATGGGATTATGGATGGAATATTGGTTATAAATATACATAGGGATATATTCAACCCATTTATGATAATAATAAGCATATAATTATTTTTCTACATGGGATTATGGGTGGAATATTGGTTATACATCTACATGGCAATATATTAAACCCATTTCTGATAATAATATGCATATAATTATTTTTCTACATGGGGATTATGGATGGAATATTGGTTGTAAAAATGCATGGCAATATATTAAACCCATTTCTAATAATAATATGCATATAATTATTTTTCTACATTGGATTATGGGTGGAAAATTGGTTATAAATATACATGGCAATATATTAAACCCATTTCTGCTAATAATATGCATATAATTATTTTTCTACATGGGATTATGGATGGAATATTGGTTATACATCTACATGGCAATATATTAAACCCATTTCTGATAATAATATGCATATAATTACTTTTCTACATGGGATTATGGATGGAATATTGTTTATAAATATACATGGCAATATTTTAAACCCATTTCTGATAAAATGCATATAATTATTTTTCTACATTGGGATTATTGATGGAATATTGGTTATAAAAATACATGGCAATATATTAAACCCATTTCAGATCATAATATGCATATAATTATTTTTCTACATGGGATTATGGATGGAATATTGGTTATTAATATACATAGGGATATATTCAACCCATTTATGATAATAATAAGCATATAATTATTTTTCTACATGGGATTATGGGTGGAATATTGGTTATAAATATACATGGCAATATATTAAACCCATTTCTAATAATAATATGCATAAAATTATTTTTCTACATGGGATTATGGGTGGAATATTGGTTATAAATATACATAGGGATATATTAAAGCCATTTCTGATAATAATATGCATATAATTTTTCTACATGGGGATTATGGTTGGAATATTGGTTATAAATATACATGGGGATATATTAAAGCCATTTCTGATAATAATATGCATATAATTATTTTTCTACATGGCATTATGGATGGAATATTGGTTATAAATATACATAGGGATATATTTAACCCATTTATGATAATAAGCATATAATTATTTTTCTACATGGGATTATGGGTGGAATATTGGTTATAAATATACATAGGAATATATTTAACCCATTTCTGATAATAATATACATATCATCATTTTTCTACATGGGGATTATGGATGGAATATTGGTTATATATATACACATGGCAATATATTAAACCCATTTCTGATAATAATATGCATATAATTATTTTTCTACATGGGATTATGGATGGAATATTGGTTGTAAAAATACATGGCAATATATTAAACCCACTTCTGATAATAATATGCATATAATTATTTTTCTACATGGGATTATGGGTGGAATATTGGTTATAAATATACATGGCAATATTTTAAACACATTTCTGATAAAAATATGTATATAATTATTTTTTTATATGGGGATTATGGGTGGAATATTGGTTATAAATATACATAGGACTATATTAAACCCATTTCTGATAATAATATGCATATAATTATTTTTCTACATTGGATTATGTGTGGAATATTGGCTATAAATATACATAGGAATATATTTAACCCATTTCTGATAACAATATAAATATAATTATTTTTCTAAATGGGATTATGGATGGAATATTGGCTATAAATATACATAGGAATATATTCAACCAATTTCTAATAATATGCATAAATTATTTTTCTACATGGGGATTATGGATGGAATATTGGTTATAAAAATACATGGCAATATATTAAACCCATTTCTGATAATAATATGCATATAATTATTTTTCTACATGGGATTATGGATGGAATATTGGTTATAAATATACATGGCAATATATTCAACCCATTTCTGAAAATATGCATATAATAATTTTTCTACATGGGATTATGGGTGGAATATTGGTTATAAATATACATGGCAATATTTTAAACCCATTTCTGATAAAATGCATATAATTATTTTTCTACATGGGATTATGGGTGGAATATTGGTTATAAATATACATGGCAATATATTAAACCCATTACTGATAGTATTATGCATATAATTATTTCTCTACATGGGATTATGGGTGGAATATTGGTTATAAATATACATAGCATAGGGATACATTCAACCCATTTCTAATAATAAGATTCATATAATTATTTTTCTACATGGGATTATGGATGGAATATTGGTTATAAATATACATAGGGATGCATTCAACCCATTTCTAATAATAACATGCATATAATTATTTTTCTACATGGGATTATGGATGGAATATTGGTTATAAATATACATGGGGATCTATTAAACCCATTTCTGATAATAATATGCATATAATTTATTTTCTACATGGGGATTATGGGTGGAATATTGGTTATAAATATACATAGGGATATATTGGGCCAGATTCATGTACATCTGCGCATTATTGGACCGGCGTAGCGCACCGCCTTTACGTTAGACTGGCGCAATGTAGCGGCGCAATCACCCTATTCTCGTAGGTTTTGCGCAAACATTTTGTGCATGTGCAACGTTATTTCAGAGGCGCAAGGCGGAGTAATACAAAGTGGGAAGGACGTGGGCGTGTTACATTGAAATGAGCCGTGACCCCATGCAAATGAAGGGCCGGCCGGATCCCGCATGCGCACATGAAGCAGACCATGGTCAGCACCTCTGTGCGCATGCTCCCAACTCGGGAACGGCCCAATCAGTGAAATTGGAAGTCGACCTGGGCAACTTAGTGAACTACGCAGACAGCTTAAATAGCAGACAGCTTAAATAGACAGACACAAAAGCCCTTCCTTTGCAAAAGTACATCCCTTTGTATCCCTCCCTATACAGCAAGGTGCTTTTGTTCTGTTGTTTGTTGCGTTGTGACTTGTCTTTGTGATCTTTGTTGACTGTTTGATCTAGTGTTTTGTATAATATATTTGATAGTGTTTTTTGGTGACTGGTTGTGAGACTTTTTGGTTGATAGATTTTGGTTTGTTTGTTTTGTTGCTTGATTTTTCCTGCTTGTTTTTGTGTGTGATCTCTGTTGATTGTTTGTGAGCGAGTTTTTGTATGAGTATGACTGAGAGGAAGTGTAAGATGAATTTGGGGGAGTAACAAATAATTGGCCGGGCCATTACCCAATATGGGCGTTTCCTCCACGGTCCGGAGAGTTCCAACACCACCCCGGCCAGGAGGAGGGAGATTCTGCAGATGATTACCGACCAGGTAAATACTGTTGGGGGTGGGGGGAGACCCGGACACGCGAGGGGATCGAAAAGAAAATTAATGATCTCCGGCGTCTGGTCCAAAAGAAGCTGGGGCAGATGGCAGCCCATGCCAGGGGCACTGGAGGTGGCCCACCATGCCCTGTTAGGCTGACAGCGGAGGAGCGTGCGGTGGCCCAGACCTTTCATAGGCAACAAGTGGAGGGCCTGCCTGGCTATGACTCCAGTCAGGAGCCCGTGAGGACAGGTACGTTTTTTTTGCCCTATCAGGTGTGTAGCATGTGTGTGGGGGGGGAGGGAATATGTGGCAAGTGTGTGGATCCTCCAACCTGTGAATGTTTTGTGTCATCCACAGATGTGCAGGAGGGTGCTGGGCCATCTGGCCTGACCGCACCATCCTCAGGACAGCAGCCTGATGAGGACCCCCAGACAATGCCGGAGTCCTCGGAGGAGGTTGAGGAGGAGGAGTTTGAGGAGAAGGAGGAGTTCATGTCAGGCAGTGGCCTCTTGTTTTTGGAGGACTCTTCCCCTCTGGCTGGCAGCAGCCAGCCCTCCATAAGGGGTAGCCCCTCCCCTTCCTCCCCCAACAGGGCTCCCCTGCCAAGGGGCTCCCCTTCTTCCCAGCCACAAGCATCAGCTGGAGGCAGGAAGTCGTCCCAGAAGACCAGGGGGGTGGCCGAGGTTCTGCCCGCCAATCTGAGAACCAGGCCCTTCAGACCCGCCATCTTGGACAGGTCAGCCAGACTTTGGTGCGGATGGAGGAGAGCCTGTCCTCCATAAAGGATACGCTTGGGAACCTGGACTGCCACTCCCGGGCTCTTACAAACTGCCTAAACGAACTGCAGACTACAACAGCAGACATTGGGCAGGATGTGAGGGCCCTCATCCAGGCTATCCAGGCCAATACGGTGCTGGGCTGGATAGAATTGCCGTGGCCTTGGAGGGCAGGCCGCCAGGTGGGCAGAGACCAGGGGCTGCTCCTCCTTCCCTGGATTACCCCCCCCCATGAGTCTCCCCTGAGGAGCCGGGGCCGTGGCCGTGGGCGCCCCAGGCGTGGCTCATGCCAGCGGCATTAATTTGTTTTCCCCCTTTTTTTTGGCTTTTTTTTTTGGAATTTTTTTTTTTTTTTGCTGGGCAATTTTTTTTTTTTTGTGTTGTGAATGATTTTGTAATGTGGGGGTGATATTCCTGACGGAAAAGGGGTGTCACCCTCATTTTTGGTGGACAAGGGTTCCCCAGGACCAGGGAGAAGTGATCCCCAGGTCCGTGTGAATGGTGTATGAATGTACAGTGACATAATTGGAGCCTTGGCGTGGCGTTGCTGATCACAAGTCCTGCATGGTGGGCTTGTGCTAATCCAATTTGATGAGGATGTGGGGTGTGTGTGCTAGGGACCACAGTGGTGTGCATGCATGCATTCTCATTGTGCCTTGTTTAATGTGTGTGTTTAACGTGCAAAGATGCCCAATGTGAGCTGTCTCCTGGCTGCTCCTCCCTCAGAAGACGGGGTAACCTCGGTTAGGGGGGGATTGTCTGGTTCGGGGGTCAGGTCATCACGTAGGTCAATCTGCAGGCCCTTTCTTACTGCGAAGTTGTGCAGCAGGCAACAGGCACCGATGATCTGGCACACAAAGTTTGGGGAATACAACAGGGTACCCCCAGAATTATCCAGGCACGTGATTGGGCGTGGGCTTCATTGTATCTTTCCTCTCCTGGGGTTTGGGGGTTCCGGATAGGAGTCATGAGATGCGGTCCCAGTGGATATGCAGAGTCACCTGGAAGGGAAAAGACAGGAGGATGTTAGTCATGCATGTACCCGTTGTGATGTGTGCATCATGGGGGGAAACAGTCATGCCTGCCACCCATGTCACTCACCAACCAGCCAGGTGTCCCCATACATGTTCTGTTCAAATTCCATTGGGATGGGGCTTTGATTGTAGATGTAGCTGTCATGGCTGGATCCGGGGTGTTTGGCACGGACGTGCCATATGAGGCCTTGGGCATCGACTATCACCTGTACGTTGATGGAATGCCAATGCTTCCGATTGCGGTACATGTGCTCTGTCTCATGGGGGGGCTGTAGTACCACATGTGTGCAATCAATGGCCCCCACAGTGCGTGGGAATCTGGCAATTCTGTAGAAATCTGTCATTGCCTTCAGCCGCAGGTCCTCAGTGGTGGGTTTGATGATTTGGTTGGCCATGCGTCTGAGGATTGCGGGGACAACCTGGTGCACACATCTGCTCATGGAGGATTGTGACATCCCAGCCACCACTCCACTTGTTCTTTGAAAAGAGCCACTGGCCAGGAAATGGAGTGTTGCCAGGACCTTGACCAGTGGCTGCACTGCATGTGAGCGGTGTGTTGGGCTGGTGATGTCCTCCTGCAGGGTTATGGTTAATTCCAGGATGGCATGAGGGGTGAATCTGAAGATGCGATACACCTCAGAATCACTCATGCCAAACAGGTCTATGCGTGTGCGGTATATCCTCTCCTGTGCCCTCCTCCGTGCTTTATCTGACATGTAGACGGATTGTCTAATTTTATACCACCTTTTATATGGTCTAATTTTAGACAGGACGTGCAGCTGTTGCGCACAGCGCGTAGCCTGCGCTGCACCAACGTTCTTTTGTGGATCCCCGTAACTCCCTCATTTGCATATTTGACTAGCAAATCAATGGTGTGTCTAGCGTAGTTTTGCGCGGACGGATGCGCCAGTCTATCGAAAGTACGCCGGGTCAAAAAAAGTACATTTCTTGCGTATATCGTTTTGGGGATGCGACGCATCGAAACGCACGCGCAAATTTAGACTTACGCCGCGCATCTCCTGAAACGCAGGCGTAATGGCTCTGTGAATCTGGCCCAGTATTCAAATGTAGAAAAATAATTATATGCATATTAGTATTAGAAATGGGTTTGATATAGTCCTATATAGATTTATAACCAATATTCCACCCATAATCCCCATGTAGAAAAATAATTATATGTATATTATCAGAAATGGGTTAAATATATTCCTATGTATATTTATAGCCAATATTCCACCCATAATCCAATGTAGACAAATAATTATATGCATATTATGATCAGAAATGGGTTTAATATATTGCCATGTATTTTTATAACCAATATTCCATCCATAATCCCCATGTAGAAAAATAATTATATGCATATTATTATTAGAAATGGGTTTAATATATTGCCATGTATATTTATAACCAATATTCCACCCATAATCCAATGTAGAAAAATAATTATATGCATATTATTATTAGAAATGGGTTTAATATAGTCCTAGGTATATTTATAACCGATATTCCACCCATAATTCCCTTGTAGAAAAATAATTATATGCATATCATTATCAGAAATGGATTTAATATATACCTATGTATATTTATAACCAATATTCCATCCATAATCTCATGTAGAAAAATAATTATATGCATATTATTATCAGAAATCAGTTTAATATATTGTCATGTATATTTATAACCAATATTCCACCCATAATTCCCATGTAGAAAAATAATTATATGCTTATTCAGATCAGAAATGGGTTTAATATATCCCTATGTATATTTATAACCAATATTCCATCCATAATCCCATGTAGAAAAATAATTATATGCATATTATTATAAGAAATGGGTTTAATATATTGTCATGTATATTTATAACCAATATTCCACCGAAAATCCCATGTAGAAAAATAATTATATGCATATTAGTATTAGAAATGGGTTTGATATAGTCCTATGCATATTTATAACCAATATTCCATCCATAATCCCATGTAGAAAAATAATTATATGCATATTATTATCAGAAATGGCTTGAATATATCCCTATGTATATTTATAACCAATATTCCACCCATAATCCCATGTAGAAAAATAATTATATGCATATTATTATAAGAAATGGGTTTAATATAGTGCCATGTATATTTATAACCAATATTCCATCCATAATCCCCTTGTAGAAAAATAATTATATGCATATGTATATCATAAATGGGTTTAATATATACCTATGTATATTTCTAACCAATATTCCATCCATAATCCCCATTTAGAAAAATAATTATATGCATATTATTATTAGAAATGGGTTTAATAAATTGCCATGTATATTTATAACCAATATTCCATCCATAATCCCCTTGTAGAAAAATAATTATATGCATATTGATATCAGAAATGGATTTAATATATCCCTATGTATATTTACAACCAATATTCCATCCATAATCCAATGTAGAAAAATAATTATATGCATATTATTATCAGAAATGGGTTAAATATATTCCTATGTATATTTATAACCAAAATTCCATCCATAATCCCATGTAGAAAAATAATTATATGCATATTATCAGAAATGGGTTAAATATATTCCTATGTATATTTATAGCCAATATTCCACCCATAATCCAATGTAGACAAATAATTATATGCATATTATGATCAGAAATGGGTTTAATATATTGCCATGTATTTTTATAACCAATATTCCATCCATAATCCCCATGTAGAAAAATAATTATATGCATATTATTATTAGAAATGGGTTTAATACCTCCGTAAGTCGCCGCTGGTTGCACTGTTGGGACGTCCGGTTGAGGGAGCATCGAAATCCACGAAAAAGCTGATAGCCTGTATATTTGTGGCGGCCAGGATCTCCATTGCGGGGTCCTGGAGGTCCCCCACTGTCCCATTTCATTTGTTGAAGAACAAATTGTCCTGGATAATGGTGAATGAGAGATTGTCTGCTATTTTAGCAGATAAGATTGAGGGGTTTCATAGGGTTTGGGACCGTGGATCAATACCTCACAACCACATGACCAATTAGCCTGTCGTGGGAGGGAATTTCTTCCCCCCCCCCCCCGATCGGAGTGCTCCCTTCTCTTTTCCTCTCTCTCTTCTTTTCTCGCTCTCTTGCTTCTTTTCTCCTTTCTTACTCTATTTATCAGAGTACTACTAGATTTAAAACATTTTGACCTGGTCTCCTCTTCTAATGTATGGTCACTCTCTTTCCCCTTTTTTACTATCATGTACCCTTTGCCATTCAGTGAGGATACGGTTCCTGAGACCAGGGACCTTTCTGCCGGGAGCCCCTCTGGTGGTCCTGATCTAGCCCCCTTTTTGCTGGCGGGTGGGGGCCCTTGGACGGGGACCTAGGTGGATGTTTTCTATTGATTTTATTATTGTGCCCTTAATAGATATTACTGTTATCTGTTTTTTGGTATCTAAGTGTGTAGACGGGATGTTCCTGTCCTATTGTTTCACTTCATTTTGAAAACTCAATAAAAATATTGGAAAAGAAATGGGTTTAATATATCCCTATGTATATTTATAACCAATATTCCACCCATAATCCCCATGTAGAAAAATTATATGCATATTATTATCAGAAATGGATTTAATATATCCCTATGTATATTTATAACCAATATTCCACCCATAATCCCTTGTAGAAAAATAATTATATGCATATTATTATTAGTAATGGGTTTAATATATACCTATGTATATTTATAACCAATATTCCACCCATAATCCCTTGTAGAAAAATAATTATATGCATATTATTATTAGAAATGGGTTTATATATTGCCATGTATATTTATAACCAATATTCCATCCATAATCCCATGTAGAAAAATTAATTATATGTATATTATTATCAGAAATGGGTTTAATATATTGCCATGTATATTTATAACCAATATTCCATCCATAATCCCATGTAGAAAAAAAATTATATGCATATTATTATCAGAAATGGGTTTAATATATTGCCATGTATATTTTCAACCAATATTCCATCCATAATCCCATGTAGAAAAATAATTATATGCATATTATTATTAGAAATGGGTTGAATATATCCCCATGTATATTTATAACCAATATTCCACCCATAATCTCATGTAGAAAAATAATTATATGCATATTATTATCAGAAATCAGTTTAATATATTGTCATGTATATTTATAACCAATATTCCACCCACAATCCCCATGTAGAAAAATATATGCATATTATTATTATTAGAAATGGATTTAATATATCCCTATCTATATTTATAACCAATATTCCACCCATAATCCCATGTAGAAAAATAATTATATGCATATTATTATAAGAAATGGGTTTAATATATTGCCATGTATATTTATAACCAATATTCCACCCATAATCCCCTTATAGAAAAAAAATTATATGCATATTCATATCAGAAATGGGTTTTAATATATTCCTATGTATATTTATAACCAATATTCCACCCATAATCTCCTTGTAGAAAAATAATTATATGCATATTATTATCAGAAATGGGTTTAATATATTGTCATGTATTTTTATAACCAATATTCCATCCATAATCCCTTGTAGAAAAATTATTATATGCATATTATTATTAGAAATTGGTTTAATATATTGCCATGTATATTTATAACCGATATTCCACCCATAATCACATGTAGAAAAATAATTATATGCATATTATTATTAGAAATGGATTTAAAATATCCCTATGTATTTTTATAACCAATATTCCATCCATAAACCCCATGTAGAAAAATAATTATATGCATATTATTATTAGAAATGGGTTTAATATATTGTCATGTATATTTATAGCCAATATTCCACCCATAATCCCTTGTGGAAAAATAATTATATGCATATTATTATTAGAAATGGGTTTAATATATTGCCATGTATATTTATAACCAATATTCCACCCATAATCCAATGTAGAAAAATAATTATAATAATTATATGCATATTATTATTAGAAATGGGTTTAATATATTGTCATGTATATTTATAACCAATATTCCACCCATAATTCCATGTAGAAAAATAATTATATGCATATTATTATTTGAAATGGGTTTGATATATTGCCATGTATATTTAAAAACCAATATTCCACCCATAATCCCTTGTGGAAAAATAATTATATGCATATTGTTATCATAAATGGGTTGAATATATCCCCATGTATCTTTATAACCAATATCCCACCCATAATCCCATGTAGAAAAATAAATTATATGCATATTATCAGAAATGGGTTTAATATAGTCCTGTGTATATTTATAACCAATATTCCACCAATAATCCCATGTAGAAAAATAATGATATGCATATTATTATTAGAAATGGGTTTGATATAGTCCTATGTATATTTATAACCGATATTCCATCCATAATCCCATGTAGAAAATAGTTATATGCATATTATTATCATAAATGGGTTGAATATATCCCCATGTATATTTATAACCAATATTCCACCCATAATCCAATGTAGAAAAATATTTATATGCATATTATTATTAGAAATGGGTTTAATATATTGTCATGTATATTTATAACCAATATTTCACCCATAATCCCATGTAGAAAAATAATTATATGCATATTATTATTATTAGAAATGGGTTGAATATGTCCCTATGTACATTTATAACCAATATTCCATCCATAATCTCATGTAGAAAAATAATGATATGTATATTATTATTAGAAATGGGTTAAATATATTCCTTTGTAAATTTATAGCCAATATTCCACTCATAATCCCTTGTAGAAAAATAATTATATGCATATTATTATCAGAATTCAGTTTAATATATTGTCATGTATATTTATAACCAATATTCCATTAATAATCCCCATGTAGAAAAATAATTATATGCATATTATTATTAGAAATGGATTTAATATATCCCTATGTATTTTTATAACCAATATTCCATCCATAAACCCCATGTAGAAAAATTATATGCATTTTATTATCAGAAATGGGTTTAATATATTGTCATGTATTTTTATAACCAATATTCCATCCATAATCCATTGTAGAAAAATTATTATATGCATATTATTATTAGAAATGGGTTTAATATAGTCCTATGTATATTTATAACCGATATTCCACCCATAATTCCCTTGTAGAAAAATTATTATATGCATATCATTATCAGAAATGGATTTAATATATACCTATGTATATTTATAACCAATATTCCATCCATAATCTCATGTAGAAAAATAATTATATGCATATTATTATCAGAAATAATTTTAATATATTGTCATGTATATTTATAACCAATATTCCATCCATAATTCCCTTGTAGAAAAATAATTATATGCATATTATTATCAGAAATTAATTTAATATATACCTATGTATATTTATAACCAATATTCCATCCATAATCCCATGTAGAAAAATAATTATATGTATATTATTATCAGAAATGGGTTAAATATATTCCTATGTATATTTATAGCCAATATTCCACCCATAATCCCACGTAGAAAAATAATCATATGCATATTATTATCAGAAATGGGTTTAATATATTGCCATGTATATTTATAACCAATATTCCATCTATAATCCCCTTGTAGAAAAATAATTATATGCATATTCATATCAGAAATGGGTTTAATATATCCCTATGTATATTTATAACCAATATTCCACCCATAATCCAATGTAGAAAAATAATTATCTGCATATTATTATTAGAAATGGGTTGAATATATCCCTATGTATATTTATAGCCAATATTCCACCCATAATCCCTTGTAGAAAAATAAATATATGCATATTATTATCAGAAATCAGTTTAATATATTTCCATGTATATTTATAACCAATATTCAATCCATAATCCCCATGTAGAAAAATAATTATATGCATATTATTATCATAAATGGGTTGAATATATCCCCATGTATATTTATAACCAATATTCCATCCATAATCCCTTGTAGAAAAATTATTATATGCATATTATTAGAAATTGGTTTAATATAGTCCTATGTATATTTATAACCAAATGTAGAAAAATTAACATAATAATTCTACCCATATTTCCATCAAAAACAGGTCAAATGTAATTTTTCCATTAATTCAGTATAATTTACTATGATCATGTTGTATTGGCTGCATAAAAAAAAAACAGCAAGTGAACAGTTAAACATTAGCAACTGCTTCTTGCAACATTTTATCACGCAGGACAGGAAAGAATAACATTAGTTGAGAAACAACAGAATCATTACCATATATATGTGTATAAAGTGCACTGACATCTAGTGAGAGTTCTCAGTATTGCAGCCAATAATCCAATCATCCCATCATCCCAATATGCAGTTTAGTACATCCCATTTTTATTTGAATTACAAATTCTTTTCACACATATAAATGCATGTGTTGCTGAAAACTTAATTTGATTGTACCTGCTTAATATTTAATAATAATAATAATAATAATAATAATAATAATATTTAATCGTACATTTCATTACCAAAAGTATTGGAACACCTGGTTTTATACACACAAACTTAATGCTGCGTACACACGACCGTTTTTCGGGTTCTAAAAAATGAAGGGCCAGATTCAGAAAGCAATTACGCCTGTCTAACTGGTGTTAGACAGGAGTAATTTCAAATTTTGCGCGCCGTATCACTAGTTTGAATCCTCAAACCATGATACGGCGGCTTCGGGCTTCGATCCGAGAGGCTTACGTCTTCGTAAGCCTTCGGATCTACGCTGCCATCTATTTGCGGCCGCTGGGAGGAGTTTGCGTCGTTTTGATGCGTCGGGATATGCAAATGTTTTTTTACGGCGATTCCCGAAGATACGAGTGGTCGTCGCAATCACTTTTGTCTATTTTTTTGTACGTAATGTTAGAGCAGCTTTTTGCTGCTCTAACGTTACGTAGCCCATGTTAAGTATGGCCGTCGTTCCCGCTTCGAATTTATTTAATTTTTTTTTTTGTTTACGTAACTCGTTCGGGACTAGGATCGCCCGTAAACGACGCTACCTAAACAACGAATGACGTCACGACGTGATTTCGCGCAATGCACGGCGGGAAATTTGGGAACGGAGCATGCGCAGATCGATCGCCGCGGGAACGCGCCTAATTTAAATGATTCACGCCCCCTACTCGTCTATATGGATTGCGACGGGAGAAATACACTACGCCGCCGTCGTTTAATGGACAAAATCTACCTGAATTCCACGTAGAGCCAGGTAAAATACGGCGGCGTAGTGTATTTCTGATACGCTACGATAATCCATTTCTGTGTGAATCTGCCCCTTAATTTTTTAGAACCCGAAAAACGGTCGTGTGTACGCGGCATAATGTTCCAGTGTAAACTGCTGTCGCTATCACTGCCCCAGGTTTCCTGTTTTAGGGTGGCTCCTTTCTCTTGCAGCATCCTATGGAGCCACCCTTGCATACATGCAGTGGCGTATCTAGGGTATGGCAGCCATGGCAAGTGCCATGGGTGCCATGGGGAGGGGGCGGCAAAAAGCTACCCCCCCCGCACGAAAAAACCCCCACCTGTCCTCCTGTGGCTGCCTACCTCACTAATGTAGCTCCCGGCATCGCGGCCGGCCTGCTGAAGAGCGGCGCCGGCACAGCAATTGCCAATATTGCTACTTGGCCTGTGGAGGGGAGTGACATGTGCCCCCATGATGGCCGATAATGGGCCATTAATGGCACAGTGGATGCGTTTGATTGGCACAGCAATTGCAATTGATTTGAGTTGGTTTGCGCCCCCCAAAATTTTCAGCACCAGCCGCCAGAGGTGCAGTTTCAGTGCTTTTGCCATAGGCGCCATTTTCACTAGATACGCCTCTGCATACATGGACTAGAGTCATGTCCCTACACTGTGTGCATTAATAAAAAACACAGCCCCATAGCCTAGGATGGCAAGGCACTTCCCTCTTCACTCATCCTTCATCCTCCCTTCTCCAAGCTAACAAGACTGCTCTGTCCATTGGTAACTTTTTCCTGTGAAGATTCAACGTTCAGGACAACAGCACTGTAGAGAGCAGGAACCAGCAGCACTGAAAGTGGTAAACTGCAAGTGCTGGGAAAAGAATTTTAACAAACTGGGGAATGTTTACTTTATTATGCTTATTGTGTTAAAAGAGATATATTGGATTTATTTATTATTTTTATTTATAATCATATGGTTCGATGCTGCATCTGTCCCCTGGCTCCTCCAACACTGAAAACCAAGCGATCAAACACTGTAGATCGCTCAGTTCTCACAGCTCCCTGAGCAGAAAGCTGCAGACTGAGTCAGCAGCATTCTGTTAAACACCCCCTCCCCGCACATGCTCACTGGAGCGGCCGGTTCAGACTTTTAGCAGCTCGCTAAGGGACCGGCTCTGTGATGTCATCTGCCAGCGGGCATTTTCCCGCTGTCTGCTGAAAATGGGTCACAAGAGTGCAGAACGAACTGTGATCCACAGGAGAAGTACAATCACGTGAGCCTTTGCTGTACTACTTCAAGATAAAAAACACTGAGGGTTTAAAGTGGTTGTAAAGCTTTAAGGTTTTTAACCTTAATGCATTCTCTGCATTAACGTGAACAACCTTCTGTGCTGCAGCTCCCCCCCAGACCCGCCCCCCTTTTCTTACCTAAGACTGATCCGATCCAGCAATGAGCACAAGCACAGCGGCTCCAGTCACTGTTGCTCTCCTCATTGGACAGATCGATAACAGCGGGAGCCATTGGCTCCTGCTGCTCTCAATCAAAAGCTGTGACATAGGAGCGGGGCCAAGTCCCACTGTCTAGGTCAATGGACGCAGCAGTGGGACTCAGAAGCGAGCCCACACGGGTGCCCAGGGCCGTTTGAAGAAATTAGGGGGCCACAAGCTTACCTCTATCCTCCGCAGAGCACGCCGGCATATCTTGGTGTCCGCACAGGGGCCCCAGCAGGGAGGGCCCTTGCCGCACCGCTGCTTCCTCCTGCAGTCCGCACGGTACAGGAGGTCAGTTTGCTGTTCCCGGGGCCGGACTGAAAGGAAGTGAACACTCAGTGTGTGCACTTCCTGTCAGTCCGGCCGGGAACAGGAACCTGATTCTCCTGTACCGCGCGGTTATGGTACACGGACGGCCGGACTGCAGGAGGAATCAGCGGTGCGGCAAGGGGCCCCTGGCCAGCTCGGGGGCCCCAGGCAATTGCTTGGTTTGCCTGTCTGGTTCCGACGGGCCTGCGGGTGCCCCCATGTTTAGCGGCTTTTCATGAAGGGCACTGGATCGCCAGCGAGGACCCAAAGGGGAGGAGGATGAGGGATGCTCTGTGCAAAACCAGGTAAGCATAGGCATGTTTGTTTTTTTGTTTTGTTTTTTTTTAAATCAAATGTTTACAACCACTTTAAAACTACTTTAAGTATAAAGACTACTTTTGGTTGCACATATTTTATGATGAAATTACCATTTATGTCATTATGTTTTCTTAAAACCATTAATTATGAAAAATCTATGGTTTTAATTTCAAATATGTACAAAGAACAGGTTTTCTTTCATGTAAGCCCAGTGCACTTTATATATGCCAAGCAAAAATTAAACATTTTAAATAATAATAAAAAAAAAAAAACACTTATGACACCATATTCTAACTTTGCTTATCTTGCATCAGTAAGGGATGTCAGGTGGGGAGGTGGGAAGATGGCAGATGATGCAAGAGGTTGTAACAAAGTTAATAATGGATTAGCTCTGAACAATGTCCTCTAGTTACTGACATCAACTACATTCTGTTTAAGGATGCAACAAACTTTTCCCAGTTGCAAGATGCAGTGGTAAATCATATACGTTTCTCATAAATTTTTAGGGTAAGTACAGTAAGAGTTATATAAAACTGAGTTGTTTTCCTGGTTAAGTGGACCTGAATTCAAAAGAGTATAGATTTCCTATTTATTGAGATTTGATGATGTCACTACTGTGCTGCTCAATGTTCTCCTTGCTGGAGAGGGAGCAGTATCGGAGGACCTGCAGTGCAAGGATCTCCCTGCTTCTGCTTCATTCATTCTATAGATCTGTGCATTCTGCTACTCTCCTGCTGCTTCTTAAAGGGGTTGTAAAGGTAAAAGTTTTTCACCTTAATGCATTCAATGCATTTAGGTGAAAAAACATCTGCGGATTAGAGGCCCCCCGAACCCCCCCTTTACTCACCTGACCCCTCGAAAGTCCCACGTCGTGAATGCACAGGTTTCTCGGCCGTCTTCCGGGCTCATTCATTGGTTGATTGAAAGCAGCGCAGCCATTGGCTCATGCTGTTGTCAATCACATCCAATGACATGGCGCGCCAGGGGCGGGGCCGGATGATACAGTCGGCAGCTATGGCCGCCGGCTGTATTACTGGAGCGCGCCCGCAAGAACAGTAGCCTACAGGCAATAATAGTGTTTAGCCATTTGTTCTCTGCTTGCCTTTTTTGGGGACAGTCACTGCACAGATTCTCTTTAAAAAAAAAAAAATCAGTGAAAGTTCACTTCTGTGAATTGCTGAATCAAGCAATGCAGCTGTGTTCCACAGTGTCCCTGTGTTGTATAAAAAAGATGCCGATTCCTACCTACTGTAAATCAGAGCGTCACCCGACGCTTACGTGAATCCTCGGCTCTCTCCTCTCTATGGCTGACAGCTATAGTGGGAGGAGCCAAGCACAGGACAGTTAAAAGAGAGCTGAGGAGTCACTAGAGCGCAGGCTCTGATATAGATACAAATCGGCATCTTTTTTATACAGCACAGATACAGGGACACATAATAGATAGGATAGCAGCAGGAGGGGAGGATTGTGGAGTGGACTGAGCTGACAGGCAGGGAGGGGAGGTGGAGGAGGATACAGGAGAGCAGAAAGAAGAGCTGCTGGTGACGGAGGCACGTAAACTGACCACAGTGTCAGGGCTCAGCAGCCATGATAAAACCTGGTCAGGTTACAGGGGGGAGGGCAGGATCAGCCAGGTTTTTTAGGTGATAGAAAGAACCAAATTTTTAGAGTAACAAACACTTTATGCAGACATTTTCAGGAGCTCTCACAGTAGAGATGGGTAACAGCAGGACAGCCATAGAAAACAGGGCAGTCACTTATACACTACCACTGCTCTGAAGGTGGCGCTCAAATACAATGTTATTGTTTATGGAGGAAGAACGTGGAAGAGCCGTCAGAAACCCTGCGCTTGTTTTTTTCCTCAGGATACTGTGGTGTTGGGGTAATTATACTCATGTGGCAAATGCTTTTCCCAATGCCTCAAGGTAAATTGTATTTTAAGGCATGGCAGCCCACTTTTGTTGAACAAAACAAATAGTTTACATAATCATCAGTTTCCCACACATGGGTTCTTAAAATTTAACATGGACAGACACCTGAAAATGCCAAGCCACCTGGCTCCCTTGTCAGCAGCACTGCTGCTCTTCTTACCAGTCTCTCCTGTGTTGTCCAGCCCTCCTGTTTCACTTGACTCTCTTAGACTTTAGTCGCAGTGCCCTACTGCACAGCCTATTCCAGGCATCTGGATAGGGGTTCTCCTAACACCCCGATAGGAGCCCACCCGACTCCTGGAACAAGACCTTCTGTCTCCTGGCTGGGGCTCCTCTGACCCCTCGTGAGACCTTGTGTCTCCAAACTGGAAGCCCTGAGCTATCATCAGGCATGAGTATATAATGACCTTGCACACCTGTTTACTCGCACAGGCTGCAGGCATGCAATAAAATCCGGACACAGGATTGAAGGTTCTATCCATACTAACAACAACTTAAAAATGCTTCCACAACTCTGCCCCCAGCTACATCACTAACCTAATCTCAAAATACCAACCAAATCGTTCTCTTTGTTTCTCCCAAGACCTCCTGCTCTCTAGTTCCCTTGTAATCTCCTCCTATGCTCGCCTCCATGACTTTTCTCGAGCCTCTCCTATCCTATGGAACTCCCTACCCCAATCTGGCTAATTATCTCCTACTCTGTTTTCTTTTAGACGATCCCTAAAAACCCTTCTCTTCAGACAAGCCTATTCTACCCCCACCTAACAACTGTACTTTTATTTTCTCCATCAGATCATCCCCCACAGTTATCACCTTTTGTATCATTTGACCCTCCCCCTAGATTGTAAGCTCTAACAATCAGAGCCCTCTGATTCCTCCTGTATTGAATTGTACTGTAACTGTACTGTCTGCCCTCATGTTGTAAAGCACTGTGCAAACTGTTGGCGCTATAAAAATCCTGTATAATAATCCCACCCAAGACACTTTGCAACCTTCAAACGCCAGCCCCCCGATTACAGAATCCAGAGAAAGCCAAAACCACAGCTGTTTAGAAACGATAGTCTGGAACATTAATGCTAATCCCGTGTAATTTTCTCCTACATTTTCACAGTGGCAGGACCTCACACTGTGACATTACCAGCTAAAGAATCAGCCAGTGGCATTAACTAATTGCCATAGACCAGCTATTTTCAACCAAGGTTCTGTGGAACCCTTCGGTTCCTCCAGAGGTTACCAAGCGTTCCTTGGGTTGTGGCCTTCCATTTGATGGTGCCTACCGTATATAGTTTAAGGGCCAATGCTGCTTGGCAAAGCCAACAGTGTGACACCAATAAGTTCTTTTAGCTGTCTGTAAAGGGGGGGGGATCTGGCCATCACTGTAAACATTGCAGTCTTCCTACTGACCACCAATGTAAGGGGCATTTTTCTCTTACATTGAGACTGCTACAATATTTTAGGGTTTCCCTTGCAGTAGAAAGATTGAGAAAGGCTGCCACAGACAAATGACCATCATGACCCAAACCTGCCAATAATGGGTACTGTAAGAAATAACATAGCAATCTACTAATTAAATGTGTAAAAATATTGACTTATAATTCTTTGGCTGAACCAATTTATAATTTATGAGGATTTAGGTTTAGCTGCACTCTGTAGATTTGTGTTTTGTAGTGGCGATGACCAAGACATTTTTATTACAACAACAGGAATGTGTAACTAAGGCAAGCCATAGAAAATGCAACTTCCTTCCCTTCCACCAAGGGAAGATAGATCAAATTGTGTATAACCAGGCCAATACATGGAACAAAATTTGTCCAGTTCCCGCAGGGCCGGCTGAATTTCCATCCATGTATGGCCAGCTTAAACATTGTAAAAGCTTATATTCTCCTATCCAGTACCACTACAAAATAAAAAAAAATAAAAGTTATATTGTAATTATGTATCAATGGAAATGGTCAATAAATTACAGGGAAATCACACTGAAGAAAAAAAAAACCCCTAAAGAATCATTCACTGCTTTAATCAGTACTGCAAATGAAGACCTGTATATAGTAGGCTTGCTCAGTACCAGCTGAAATAGCTCACAGACTGGGAAAAGCTCTGTTGCTTCTATATACAGCACAGCAAACATCTAATACTATAGCACTACAGACTGCAATGTCATTTCAGAATGGACGCCATTGCAGATGTCCTTTTATTACACTGAATGTAATGTATATAATCCTTTAGCAAACACTAAGGTAATACTGTCTGAACATGACTGCAGAATACATATCCCTCTTATTCCTTACCAATTTGTCCTGTGGCAACAACATTCTTGTACTTTGGATGCTGATTGACAGTCAGACAGAGAATATCATCAGTGTGTTCCAGATAGAAGGTTTGAGTACCTAATTTCAAACAAAACTTAAGGTTAACATCTGTGTTCTTCCCAGGAAGAGTGATGGGGGACACAAGAATGTAAGTAATAATTATACATACATGGATAAAAGGCTGAAGAAAGGCAAATGTTCCCCAAGACTCTAAAAAAAGATTTTCCCCGTTACCTTGACAGTTACCGTAGGTTGTCCCCAAAATCATCCTCACCTGTCCTGTGAATCCAGCGCTATCTGGTGTAAATTACTGCTCCGTCTCAGCACTCTGGGCCCCACACAGCTATCTTCTCTTCTGACGTCATCGGGAGACCAGTTGACTCTTCCCAGTTCTTGCCGCTGGTCCTCTGATGACCCTACGAAGCATATGCGTAGTGCGATGGTGTTTGCCCAGGGTATGCGCAGTGCAGTGGAGATTGTTCTGAACCTTCCTGGGATGCATAGCATCAGTATCCCAAGAGGTTTCAGAGTGGGTAAGTTGATGGTAGGGGATGTTGTTCTCAGCTAGATGAGAAAGGTCGAAGTTTAGCTGGAAAATGTACTTTACTTTACCTCCTCGCCCAATTTTTTTTATATCTGTATGTGAAAATGGGGGGGGGGGGGTAAGGAGGGAAATCATGATATATGAGGCTGCGTACACGCGTTAGAATTTATCCGATGGAAACGGTCCTCGGACCATTTTCATCGGATATGTCCGCCAGGCTATTTTGGTCCGATGGCGTGTACACACCATCGGATCAAAATCCCCGCCGGCAGACAGCGCAGTGACGTGGCGGTGACGTTGACGCTGACACGTTACCGCACCGGGAAGTAAACAACTTCTACGCATGTGTCGCATCCATACGACACTTGTGCTGGCAGATATGTCCGCTGGTGAGTGTACTGACCAGCGGACATATCCGACGGACATGTCGTCGGCGGACAAATTTTAAAGCATGTTTTAAAATTTGTCCGCAGGTCAGACATGTCCGCTAGCCCATACACACGATTGGATTTGTCCGCTGAACTGGTCCGTCGGAGGTCCACTTTATATGTTACCTAGAGCAGTAGGATATAAAATAACTGCCACATCACTACTATTCCAATATTGGAACATGAGGCATTAATGGTTTCACAGACAATGCCTAAAAAGGGCCTGGGCCGCTGCTGTCACCAATCTTTTTCCAGTATGTACCTTCAATAAAAGTCAATCAAAAGCTGGGCATATCCCAGGTGAAATCCTTATAAACTATATTTGGCGATACCATGCAGAATATGAAATTTTTCATCCGTTATTGTGTAACCATACCTGCAGAAATGTTCTGTACAATGCCAGCAGCAGCTGTGTGATAGATAATATCAGTACCTTCACCGAGGTAATGCAGGTTATTACGACAATCAAAGCCTCTGTAGCCAAACACATGCTCCAGAGAGAGATCCTGCAACACAGTACAAGGCAGCAGTTTACAGAGGGTGTGATGGTAAAATATACAAATACTCTTTGTAAAGGACGAGAGTATAACTAATGCGATGTGTCAAGTCAATATTTTCTACATTCATTAATTTCTCAGCCACTTCCTTCTTTTTGTGGTTGCTGTTCCCAGGCCAGCTAGATTGAGGCCTGCCAGTCTGTTCCTTGTACCTGCGTCCTGGTTTCTAGACTTCCACCCTCTTGGACGGTTGAGGAATGTGGCAAGATAGCATTGAATCCAAAGGGTTATCTTACTGGTATTGTTATCTTAAGGTAGGTGGTAAATAATGATTTGGTTCCCGAGCAGTCATCTCGGGAACCAGAGGATCTTCACAGTCTCCTTGATTTGTAGTGGAATGTAATGAGAATTAAAGTGCCACACCACTGCTCAGAGGTCCAGATACAACTTTATTACATTTAAAGTCAGGGATACGATCCAAATGTAGCCAATGTGTTTCAGGGGTCCAAGTTCCCCTTCATCAGGGCTTGACTGGGACAATGTGAACAACTAAGTGAACTGGACCTACAATGATATTATTTCCAGTGTGAAATACAAGCATGGGCCTTATCAGCAGCTTGAACCCCCGTTGCAAACACATTTGCTACTCTTTGCATGGTACCCCTGACTTGTAATGAAATAATGTTCTATCTGCACCTCTTAGGCCGCGTATACACGATCAGACTGGTCCGATGAAACTGGTCCGACGGACTGTTTTCATCGGACCAGGCTGAAGTGGTCTGATGGTCTGATGTGGGTACACACCATCGGACCAAAAATCTGATCAGACCAGAACACGGTGACGTAGAACACACTGATGTGCTGAAAAAAGGAAGTTCAATGCTTCCAAGCATGCGTCAAATGGATTCTGAGCATGCGCGGGTTTTTGGTCCGATGCTTTGGCGTACTAACCATCGAATCTGTTTTAAGCATGTTTTAAAACTTTGGTCCGACGGACAACGGTCCGATGGGCCGTACACACCATTGAATTGGTCCGATGAAACTGGTCTGCAGACCAGTTTCATCGGACCGGTCTGATCGTGTGTACGCGGCCTTAGGCCTCGTACACACGACCGAGAAACTCTTTGTAAAAGAAACATTGTTTTCCTCAACGAGTTTCTTGTCAGGCTTGTCGAGAATCTTGTCATGCTTTCCTTGCATACACACTGTCAAGACAAAATCTTGTCGTTCTCAAACGCGGTGACGTATAACACATACGACGGCACTATAAAAGGGGAGTTTGATTCCACTGGCGCCACCCTTGGGGCTGCTTTTACTAATCTCATGTTACTGCGTGTTAAGTAAAAGTTTGGTGACGATTCGCTATTTTCAGTCTGTTACAGCGTGACGAATGTGCTATCTACATTACGAACGCTAGTTTTACCGAAGGTGCGCTCCCGTTTCATACTTTATTCTGAGCATGCGCGGGTTTCTAAGCATACACACGAACGCGTTGCTCGTCGTAAACCAGTCCGACAAGAAACACGATGAGGAAATTGAGACTCCCGACGAGAAAAAGAGAACTTGTTTTTCTCGTTGAGATCCACAACAGTTTTCTCGACGGAAAACATACACACGACCGTTTTCCTCTGCAAAAAAGCTCTGCCACCAAGTTTCTTGATGGATTTTGTCTAGTAAAACAGTCGTGTGTACGAGGTCTTAGCAGTGGTGTGGAGCCTCAATTTTAATTCTCAACCCATTTGGATGGGGCTTGTTCAGCCATTGAAAGGACTTCATAGTAGGCATTCATAAAAGATGCCCAAACCACCTCAACTACTCAACTGGATCTTTTCAGATCAAAGGAGTTTTTAATGAATGGATACACTAAAAACAGTGTTTACACAGCTCTTCCTGTCTGTCACCCACTGTGCTCCAGACAGCTCTGATGTTCAATGGGCCATACATATCTATATATAAATATACATGAAATGGCTAAAAGTTTATGGACATCTGACCCTCATACCTATATGATTTGGTTGGCCATACCATTCCAAAACCTTGGTCATTAACCCCTTCTTCCGATCATGTGTCACAGATACCTATATACACAGTACATACCTCCACCACTTTCTTTTTCTTATTAATGTTGTTCTTCTGTAGTTTTTCTGGCTGAGGAGCCGCTCTGCTAACCGACGGTCTAAAAATATATAAATGGACATCTGATCAAAGAAACTGTGGCAATTAAATCTCTTTTTAATAATTTTATATACATTATACATTTTTTTTGCTACTGTGTAAAATGAGGCTTTGGAGCAAGGTGCAAACATCGTCCAAAGCTTTAATGAGAAATACAATGTAACAACATCATTGTTACATTGAGACTGATTTACTAAACAAGTTGAGAGTCCTCAGGGGCCACAAACTGGCCAGGATTTCAGTATAAGCACAGTGCTTTTTTAACTTGGTGAACCATATCTTACATTATCTACTATCTATCGTCTGTTAGAACAAAAATGCAAAATATTGGTGACGTCTACTGTCCCATTTTGGCAGGGGCTATAGGTAAGCAGCACTTTCCCCCCCCATGTACATCATATTTCTGTTTTTTATGTATGAGACTGTACTATTGATCTGATTAATTGAATAGTTGAATTGAATAGTTTTTTGATTAAATTGTCAATCAAATTACAGATAATCTCCTGACGAAGCAACAATAGACCGGAAAACTAGTTGAGATGCCTTTCGTGACCCACAACCCCATTGTGATTCTCCCCTTTTGGGGACCTTTATACTGGTGATATGTATGCTTTGTCACCATTCTTTTAATCTGTATATGATTTTGTGTTGTCTTTTATCAATTTTGTATTAATAAAAACTTTATTTATATTTTTCTATATATGTGTTTCCGCACCTGATTCTATTTTTCAAATCTGTACCGAGATAGTCCAATTGCCCTTTGGACCAAATAATTCAGATTTCTATATCCCTATTGTCTTTTAAAGAAATACTAAAAATGTGTGTGGACCTTGGCCCCTGAGGACTGGAGTTGGGCACTCCCGCTTAACAGAATAGATTGTGTAAATATTCCCTTCAATTATACAATCCTAAAAAAAGTTTACTTATTTCATCTGCACAACTGGATAATTGAAGTGAACATTCACACCGTTTATTGTGTAAAGATTCTCAACTCCTTTAGAAAAAAAGTGTTTTCATGTGCCGATCAAAGGAATGGCCTTTGATCTACACATGTCGTCAGTTAAACCAACCTTGTAAGTAAAAAATAATAATTTATGAGCTCATAAAAAAATCATACCTTTCCTTTTTCACTTTGAGGCCTCGTACACACGAGGCAATAGATTTGTTCAAAACGGTCTGTCCGACCGATTTGAACAAATCTGTCTGTTTGGATTTTGGTTTGCTCGCGTGTACACACGAGCAAACCAAAATCCCCGCCAGCAGACGGCGCGCTGACGTGACGGTGACGTGGCGGTGACGTTGACGCCGCCACGTCACCGCACCAGGAAGTAAAACACTTCCGCGCATGCGCCGAATCCATTCGGCGCCGGTGCGAGACGACATGTCTGCTGGTAAGTGTACTAACCAGCAGACATGTCGGGCAGACGGGTTCCCACCCGATAGATTTCAAAGCATGCTTTGAAATCTGTCGGGTGGCCAAATCCGTCGGCCCGCCCGTACACACGATCAAATCTGTCTGCTGGGACGGTCTAGCAGACCGTTTCCAGCAGACAGATTTGATCGTGTGTACGAGGCCTAAGACGGATCGAAATTCAGCTGGTTCAGCAAAAAACAGACGAATCCATCTATGGGCAGGCTGGTTGTACAGAAGTAGAGTTACTTCAGTACAACCAGCCTGTCAGGCTCTTTTGTATGATTACTACTTGTATAGTCAGCAACTGTAATCTTTGTTTTCTGATGGTGGGCAAACCTCCCGTTGTCAGAATACAATAGCGCAGCGGGATGGATTTCCCCATCAAAAATTGTCTGTGTAGATGGGGGAATTGAGCGATTTTCTTTCCTTTATGTAATTTTCTTTCCTTCAATCATGGGTTAAAAGGAAAAAAAATGCTCAATTCCCCCATCAACACGGACAGTATTGATGGGGGAATTTAGCAACTTTCTTTCCTTTAACCTGTGGTTGAAGGAAAGAAAATAACAATCTACTGTATAGACCGGCCTAACAAATTTTATTTTTTAGAATTTTGTTTTAACCATTAATATTTAAAGTTTTTTTTGTTTAAAAAAAATTCAAGAAAATTTTTAAAAAAATGCCTTTAGTTTATTTGCTAATAACTCCTTAATGCTTTATACCAGAAACATAATTTAGATGTTAACATCGAAATTACACTATGGTATTGACATGGGACTTTTAAGGCACAGCATACGTTTTACTGTTAAAACACATTTCTATTATTCAAAAATTTTTACCACACCACCACATATCACACCACAAAAAGGTACATCATAATAAAATACAAAAATATAAAAACGAGGTGAGCCTTGGTACTGCAGTATATTTGCATGTAATAGTCTCCACGGCTCAACAAATTTCTTGGACATTGTCCTCTTCATCAGACTTTATTAATGCCATCTTATTTCTATGGTGGAAAGCTTAAACTGCTGTTTTATACTGGTAAGGTAGTATTCATTAAGTCCCGGGCAAAGACAGAATATCAGGTCTCTTGCAAATATTATATCATAGCACAGTGTTTTTCAACTCCAATCCTCAAGGTACACCAACAGGTCATGTTTTTGATTTTGATTTTGACTTGATCAGTTTCACTGCCTCAGGCTGGGTTCACACTTGTTCCGACAACGCTCCTACATTGGGAGCTCATGTAGCATGACGTGTGAAAATCAATGTTTCCCTATGAGAGCTGTCTTAACTGGTCCTACACAAGTCGGTCCGACTTTGAAACTACTCCCTGTACTACTTTGGTCCTACATTGATCCTACTTCAGCCCGTTGAATATCATTGAAGTAGGACCAAAGTAGGAGCCTTGTCCTAACCATCCGACTTTTGCCATCTGACATGTGATTACAGCAGCAGTAAAAGGAATTTATCTCACTCTGGGATTGTTTTGATTGGTCAAAGAACAAGTCAGTTTATCACAAAGTAGGACCAAAGTAGTATCCTGTTCATGAAAGTAGGATGGATGTAGGACCAATGTAGGATCAATGTAGGACAAATGTCGCAGAGCAAAGTAGGATGAAAGTTGTGTAGTGTTGGTCCTACTTCAATGATATTCAACGGGCTGAAGTAGGATCAATGTAGGACCAAAGTAGTACAGGGAGTAGTTTCAAAGTCGGACCGACTTGTGTAGGACCAGTTAAGACAGCTCTCATAGGGAAACATTGATTTTCACACGTCATGCTACATGAGCTCCCAATGTAGGAGCGTTGTTGGAACAAGTGTGAACCCAGCCTCAGTAATCACCACAGCCATTTCATCTGAGGGAAATCCTGAAAACTTGACCTGTTGGTGTGCCTTGAGGACTGGAGTTGAAAAACACTGTCATAGCATATGTTGTGATATGGCTCTGGATAAAGACTGTCCAATCTAGCACTATAGGGTGTGGCAGGCAGCTTTTAAAGCTCAAAGTATATAGTTTGCAATGAGGGATCTTAAACAGGATAAATGAGGGCTACAATATAGAAAGATCCAAGATTGGTAATCCACTGGTTCATCTATAGTTTGAGAACATTAATGGAGTTTGCAGCAGCTTTGCCATGAGAGTTGTAAGGCCAACCTAAAACAAATTCCCAGCCTGGGAACTTTGAGCTTTAAATGCTTCCTGCCATACCCTATAGTGCTAGATTGGACAGTCTTTATCCACAGCCATATCACAAGATATGGTAGGATATATTATTTACAAGAGACCTGATATTCTATCTTTACCCAGGACTACATGAATACTACCTTACCAGGATAAAACTGCAGTTTAAAGTTTTTGCCATGGAAAGAAGATGGCATTAATATAAAAAGTCTATCGTGGCTCCTGACAATGAGGAAAATGTCCAAGAAACGCGTTGAGCTGTAAAGAAGATTATACTGCTGTACTAATGCTGACCTTTTTTTTAGATTTTTGTATTTTTTTTCCCCATTTCAAAAGAGCTTTATTTAAAAAGGCATAAATTGTACATAAATGGTACATCAATGAATGGGTGGGGTCAATATATGTGACATAATAAATACTGAATATTAAAGCTCCAAAGTGGGAGTACATCAAGAGAAGACAACACAATACTATATATACTTGACCAATTTGTATCTTTTATAAAACCTTAACATATTTGGAACACTGCAAAAGTAAAGTATAAGTGCATAGGATCAAATAGTGTGTTTGCCCATGTTTCGATGTGATAACATGTAGGGAAGGTCTAAGGCCACGTACACACGACCAAATAAATCCGATCAAATTGGTCTGACCGACCGTTTTGATCGGATTTGTCTGCTGGGCTATTTTGGTTTGATCGTGTACACACGATCAAACCAAAATCCCCGCCGGCAGACAGCGCGGTGACGTGGTGGTGACGTTGACGCCGCCACCTCACCGTCACCAGGAAGTAAAACACTTCCGCGCATGCGTCAAATCCATTTGACGCATGTGCGGACAGATATGTCTGCTGGTTAGCCTACTAACCAGCAGACATGTTGGACGGACGGGTTCCCAGCAGACAGATTTTAAAGCATGCTTTAAAATCTGTCTGCTGGAAAAATATGTCTGTCCGCCCGTACACACGATCGAATTTGTCTGCTGAAACGGTCCGTCGGACCGTTTTCAGCAGATAGATTCGATCGTGTACATGGCCTAAGTCCAACTTCCCCTACTTGAGCTTTTATATTAAATTTGGTCAGCCCGTTGTGCGGGAAATAATAGCTTCTTATGCAGTTGCAGCCAACAGGCTCATAGAAACCAGTATGGGGGTGGTGGCTAGTCTGCTATCGTAAGTGGGTTGGGGGAGGGCCAGCAGGCTGGGATACATCTTAGCCGAATTTACCATATGCATTGCTAATGACCTACGATAGGCTGACCTTGGGCTGGAAGAGTGTTGGGCTGGGAAATAATCAATTGAAAGAAGTCGCGATTTGGGTTGTGAGGCGGTGGAGCTCTCTCCAGAAGGGTTGGATTAAGGAGCAAGACCACCATATGTGTAGGAGTGAGCCCACTTCTTTCGAGTATTGCCAACACATGGGGGAAAGTGCTGATCTTATTCATTCTGAGAAGTGTCTTGTGCCATCAAGATTATTTTTGTATTTTATGATGTACCTTTGTGGTGTGATATGAAAATCATATTGGTGTTTCTTTTAAAAATTTTGAATAATACAAATGTGTTTTAACAGTAAAACGTATGCTGTGCATTAAAAGTCCCATGCCAATACCATAGTGTAATTGCAATGTTCGTTCTAACTCAGAAATGTGGCACTTATATTTTCTCAATTTTTGATTGGGCATAATTTAGGTGTTATAGACGGGAGAAATGATAGAATACATTTCTATAGTGACATAAGTCACTATTTGTTTGAAAACTGGTAAAAATAATATTGTTTCCTATAAATTGCATTAAAAAAAATGTAGTTATTTTACAAATAAAATATTTTTGCAACATAATATTACCAAAAGAAAGCCCCTTAAAAATGATAGATGTGTTACTTGGTTATTGTTGAATAAACAGGCCAGTAGCAGAGATGTAGAAATTGCTCTGGTCTACAAGAAATATACAGGTGCAAGGGCTGAAGTGGCCAATATTCTCTAGAATACGACAACCAGGATTTGAGTTGCTTCAATACTGACAGTCGCCTTAAGCTGCTATACAGTATCTCACAAAAGTGAGTACACCCCTCACATTTTTGTAAATATTTTAATTATGTAACAATGAAGAAATTACACTTTGTTACAATTTGGTACTAAGTAGTGAGTGTGCAGCTTGTATAACAGTAAAAAGTTTCTTACCCCTTAAAATAACTTAACACACAGCCATTAATGTCTAAACCGATATCAACAGTGTGCGGTGTATGGTCTGAACACTGACGAGCTGAACCCCCACATTCTCAACCTCTGCAGCAATGCTGGCAGCACTCATACATCTATTTCCCAAATGCCCTGTACACACGATCGGTTCGTCTGATGAAAACGGTCCGATGGAAAATTTTAAAATTATCTGATGGTTAAAAAAATGATAGAAAAAAACTATTGTCTGTGGGCAAGTCCATCAGTTAAAAATCCAGGCATGCTCAGAAGCAAGTCGACGAATGCTCGGAAGCATTGAACTTCATTTTTCTCAGCACGTCGTTGTGTTTTACGTCACCGCGTTCTGACACAAATGGATTTTAACTGATGGTGTGTAGGCAAGAATGATGAAAGTCAGCTTCATCGGATATCTGATGAAAAAATCCATCTGTCCGTTTTCATTGGATGAACCGATCGTGTGTACGTGGCAAAAGGCAACCTCTGGATACGACGCGGAGCACGTGCACTCAACTTCTTTGGTCGGCCATGACGAGGCCTGTTCTGAGTGGAGCCTGTCCTGTATGGTCCTGGCCACTGTGCTGCAGCAACAATTCTTTTACGCAGATCCTCAGAGAGTTCTTTGCCATGAGGTGCCATGTTGAACTTCCAGTCATCAGTATGAGAGAATGATAGGGATAACACCAAAATTAACAGACATGGTAACACTAATGAGTCACATGACACTGAGGAGGGAAAATGGGTAATCGGGAAAATCAACATTTTCACTTAGGGGTGTACTCACTTTTGTTGCCAGTAGTTTAGACATTATTGGCTGTGTGTTGAGTTATTTTGAGGGGACAGCAAATGTACACTGTTATACAAGCTGTACACTCACTACTTTACATCATAGCAAAGTGTAATTTCTTCAGTGTTGTGACATTAAATGATAGAATAAAAAATTTACAAAAATGTGAGGGGTGTACTCACTTTTGTAAGATACTGTACATGGGGCTATACTTGTGAAGGGAAGAAAACTTTTGTATAAATTAAACCTATTTTTGAAAATGTTTGTGTCGTTTATGCATCTGAAAAGTCCCATTCCAAATCTTTCTTTATTTTTCGGAAGAAAACTTTTGATTGCCCAATTTTTTTTCTTTGGCTTAAACACACATTTGTTTAGCAATTGTACATCTCTTACAAAAGAACTTACAATGATAACTTATTTTAAACAGTGAATAGTTAGACTTCAATACGGCAATTATCATGATATATAAATTTACCTTGATCCCCTTGTAAGCAGCAAATAAAACCAAGTGAAAAACTTAGTGAATGTTTGCTGAGGACACCTGAGCATGCGTTTCATGCACAAGCGAGGGTCAAATGAGCTTTGATTTGCTGTACAAATCAAATGAACGCATGCCAGCAACTTTCAGACACATTGATGCATTGGTCTGAGAGGAAGGGAGAACCCACACTAGTCAATATGAATCATGATACTCATCACAAATCATGTGCTAAAAGCCCAGAGGTACTGGAAAATAACAAAACAATGGGGCCTATTTACTAGGCTTGAGTCCGTTAATGGTGTGTAACCATTATAATTGGAACTACTAAATATATGTTCTATTCCCTGGTTACCGTTTCCACTAATTGTACATGTGAATTCCACATTGATTACTGTATAGCTTTCATGAAACTGCATGCAAACAAATACAAAACCTACTGAGCAAAATAAACTGTGACTTAAATGGTTGCTCCACACAAATCTGATATTTCAAGATCAGTAGATGCAGGAGATTAAATTAAATACTGGCTTGTCATATCTGTGGGGGACATTTTTTTTTTTTTTTAGATATCTGCCGTTCAGCCCCCGCTAGAAACATGAACTATTGTTAATCATTATGCTGTTAGCATAAGTAAATAAACAGGAATGAATATTATAATTACTAGGCCAAAATGATGTCATACATCCCAGGAGACTTTATGGAATTTTTTTTCTGTCATCTAAAAGGAGGGGCTTTCTCAGCTAAGTACACCCTCTTGCCTGCATGTCTGACCTAAGGACAGATGGATACCAGGAAGTAAATGCTACGCAAATCTTCTGCTCTTACTCAATATGGCTTGCAGCTAGAAAGGCTAGGGCAGGGGTGGCCAATTTTTTGAAGCGTGAAGGCCACTTAAGGGACTTGGTAACAGATCGAGGGCCACAATGAGCGGAGCAGGCAGATGACAGGTCTGTGTCCACTCTGCATATGCAGAGCAGACATGGACACAGGCCACACTACTCTATGGGACCTCCAACCCAATCCACCCAGATAGAAGGGTTCAGATACCCTTCTGTTTTTTTTGTTTTTTTTTTGCAGAAAGGTATTGGAGGTAGGTAGGTATAAATGGACACAAGTCCACCATAGAGGTGAATAGAGGGTCCAACTGGGTCTGCGCTGCACCTGTGAATCAATCAGTTTGAAAGAAGCCCAGAGTAATCAGTGCAGAAATAAAACAGATAAGCCCATTGCAATGTGATTTTAATTAAAAGTAACTGACCTTCACTTCACGTATCACCCTGCAGGTATGGCCGGCTATTGCTTTCCCAGGCGGAGTGAAATTGGCATCACTCCGCTTGTGACAGGAGCCGGCGATATACAGGAAGCATTGGCCTTTACCGATGGCTCCATTCTAAACACGGATGCTTCTGATATGGCAGGTCAGGAACCCACAATCTGGGCTTGCCCACTCACCATCCCAAAGCAGGCGGTCGCGGGCAACATCAGAGGGCTCCACCGGCCACGTGGCCCGCGGGCCAGTAGCTGAGCACCCCTGGGCTAGGGTGTGTTTTTCCAAGTAATTTTTTAAAGGGGTGTTCCAGCCAATATTTGTGTTTATTAAAAGTCAGCAGCTATAAAAAGTGTAGCTGCTGGCTTTTAATAAACAATCACTTACCTGCTCCAGCGTTCCAGCGACGCGCCGGCCGGGGCTCTGCTCCGCTCCTCTCCTCCCCCTCTCCGGCCGGCGTCCTCATCGCAACTGTGGGCACCCGGCCGTGACAGGAAGTCCCACTCCTCCTGAAGCCCCCACTCCCCCCCCAAAAAAAATACATGCCAAATGTGGCATGTAAGGGGGTGAGGAGTGGGATAAGCGGAAGTTCAATTTTTGGGTGGAACTCCGCTTTAACAAAATAAAGCATGGAGACTTGGATGGATGGGCAATTTGCTTTATATATTAAAAATAAATGAAATGGTGTTTTCAGTATGTGGTTCTCAGACACAGTTGAGTTCAACTTTAACCCCTTAGGAAGTACCCGTACATCCTTGGTTTAAAATGGTTATATCGGGAAGATGCCGTCACCTGCAGGCATCACCCCGGGATCAAAAATTTCAGCTGGCAATGGACTTTCTTGTAGAAGTGATCCAAGCAGTTATACAGCCGTTTGATCACTTCCACAGGGCATTTAAGCCCCCCCTTTTCCCGCCACCTTGGTGTCCATTTACTCAGAGGGGAGAAAGTTCAATCCGAAACCACCTCCCCTTTGTGATGTAAGACAAGGATTTCATCACTTCCAGTTTGATGTTTACAAGCCATTACCAGCTTGTAAAGCATCTGCTCAAAGCGCTCTCAGTTTTTGATCAGATGCTTCTGGGGTCCAATAGACCCCAGCTCTCTTCATAAAGAGGAACTGATATGCTTATTCTTATGACAAGGGATGATGTGCAATAAAGTTGTTTACATTTTTTTTTTTTTTTTAAGGGACGATGTAGAAAAGTTTTAAATAAAAAAAAAATGATAAAATTATAAAAGTTTTAAATAAAATAAATTACAAATAAAAAATCAATAAAAAAATAATAAAAAAAGAAAGTTGCTGATGTGAAATTCTATGAGACATATTGAGTCCAAATACAGATATGATTTCTGAGAGTCAAATGTAATTTTCTACAGCACAACTGGTGGACACATTTTATTCTGCATTTCACCAATGTACTGTCAAATTTTAATATTATATATATATATATATATATATATATATATATATATATAAAAAACGTAGTAAAAATATATACAATAGTCAATGGATTATTATATATGTTTTTTACACTAAGCTTGATGGTTAAATTTACGGCTTAGTATATAGGCCCCAATAAGCAAGCAGGTTTTTAGAGTATAAACTAGGGATACGGGAAAGCACTACAGATGTTCCGGGAACAAGGAAGGGGCTCTAGATGCAAATACAGCTTCAACTACCATATTAACAGGGCACTATTCTGTCTGTTATCAGATATAACAAGTGTTCCATATTATTTTCTTGGAAACTTCTACTTAAAAAATATACTGTATGCTTTCCTACAAGCTTCTTTACACTTATACTGCCCTTATACAATTAGGTATTATTTCAGCATTAAGTGACATGTAATGTTTTCTAAAATAAAATGACAGCTCACCCCTACAACAGGTTTCTTCCATTTTGTATAAGGTCAGGTAGTATTTCATCCCACACGTGGTCTTCGGAGTTGTCTGTGAACCCTGCAAAAACATCCTCACCCCAATCCATGCATGAACATGATGGGCTAAGCTTGGACTTTTACTCAAGCTACTTGTGTCACAGACTGGTGTTTACCATACTATATATCCCTATAGCAAGTCTACTAGAGAGAGTAGGATAAGCATAGCTCTCTTTAGTTGATTCTGCACAGGAATAATGCAGATTTGCTCTATACTAGCTTAGTCAAACACCAAGCTCAACCTGTGACCACAACATGGGGCAAGGTCCCAGACTGTAGTACAGACCATGTATGGGATGAACCCTGTATCATTGTGCAGTCTTTCTTTAGTGTTCATGAACAAAAAGCCAAGGAAAGCCACTTGTGTACTGACCAGTGTTTACCATATATCCCTATAGAAAGACTAGTAAAAGAGAGCAGGATAAAGTAGCGCTCTCCCTAGTTAATTTTGCCTAGCAACTAGTAAGCTTTGCTAAGCCACTGACAATACTACCTTAGGAAAATGCCAAGCTCAGCTTGTGAAAGCCATGCTGGGTGTGCCAATACTTATGAAGGCCATGTAGGAAAGGTTCACTCTGCAGTCATTCTTTAATGTTCATAAACACAAAGAAAAATGTTGCCTATTAATTTATTAGAAAGTAATGACACCAATGTACATTTCCTAATCAAATGGTTTGTGTGGTTCAGAATAACTATAGGGCTTAAGCTAGCCATCCATATTAGAGTAAGGTCGGACATAGGCAATGTCTGACAATCTGTTAAAGTGCACCTAAAGCAAAACCAGCTTTGGGTAAAGTAGAGGAAGTAAGAACGTATGTCAAGTCTATTGCTGGAGAGAGTGGAAAAATAGTGCTGAACCTGTAAGGATATCTTATTGGTATTTCTATCTTAAAGTAATGATGCTGATGTAATTAACCTTATTCCCAAGCAGGCAGATTGTACACCTAAAGCCTCGTACACAGGGCTGGGTTTCCCAATGGGAAAACTGCGAGGAAAGCTTTTTGCCGGGAATCCCAACCGTGTGTATGCTCCTCGCAGTTTTTCCGACAGGAAAACTGCCCAAAAACCACAGAGAACCTGCTCTCTTTTTTCCCGCCAGGATTCCCGAGGGACGTGTCCCGGCAGTTTTTCCTATGGGAAAAACTGCGATGGAGCATACACACGGCCAGGAATCCCGACCAAAGCTCTCATCAGAGTTTTGCCAACGGGAAACCCTCTCGTCGGGAATCCCGGTCATTTGTACGAGGCATCAGAGGATGTCCACTGTCTCCTTGGTTTGTGCTGTAATGTAGCAAAAATGAAAATCGGCATGCCAGAGAACTGCTAAGAGGTTCAGATAGAGGGATTACATTTTGGTCAGTTCAGCAGAGTCGATCTACTGATCTTCTTCAGTACAACCAGCCCGTCAGATTTTCTACATGCGATTACTACTGATGGCTATAGGCATTAATAGTACTCATTTTGTTCTTCCGGCAGGGAAGGATGCCTTCCAGCAGAACACAATAGCGCTGTAGGAGGCATTCCTTCATCTACACTGTTGAAGGAGGAATTAAGAGATTTTTATTGCTATCTGGGTCCCCATTGGGGAGATTTAATTCTCTATTTGTACCAGTGACCACTGTCACTGAGAAAGGAAGGAAAATAAAAAAAATTGACCTCAAAACAGGTGGTAGAGGGACATCTTCCACTGGAGAAGCATTTAGGCCAACTTGATTTAGCTTCAGCAGCAGAAGGAAAATCATCCATACTGCTGCAGGAACACAATGCTGCTTACTGTATGTAGACTGTATGTAGCTGATACATCAGGGTTTAGCAGGGCACAAATTGGTAGGATAGTTATGTAAAGCAAATAGTTTGTTTGACCCAAGCAAACTATTGATACTTTTTTTGATTCGCAAATCAAATTGCAAATGGATAAGCTTTAAGGGGTCTTCCTAGTTCTTCTTGGTTCAAGCAGTACTCAATACTTGGAAATTAAAACGAAACATACGATGATCGTTAGATCCAGAGACATACACAGCTGATGGTATACACAGAGAGGCAGCTGAAGTCATATGCTAACCTCAACTTGTCCTGTAAAAGTAGATTTTGGCCCCACACCATTCCACCACTCAATCCTCCCTACTGGTCAACAAGTCTATCCATTGAAGGACCAACAGGTAACCTGGAAGGAAGGGGGAAGGTTCAACTTTTGCATAAAATACCAAGATCTGTATATAACTCCAGACCTACTGATCCCATTTATCTACAGCTTTTACTGAAGGTATCTATCAAATTATGGCACAATGACATGTCACAGGTTTACCTCAAAGGTCAGATTTAGTTATAAAATATCTCAGCATTTACAGCAAAGATATCACACAAAGTTTCTTGTATGACTCAATACCTAGACCAAGCATGTTATACTTTGCAGCTAGTAATTCTAGAATAATAAAATGGAACGTCCATTTATCAGGTTCACACAAGCCAAAAAGATTGGCTGCTTAGCACCTAAAGACTGCAAGAACCTGCAATCACAGCGCTACACTATTTACAGAAATACTTTTCGGTAGGACATATAAGAGCAAATGGTTTGAAAAATCCCAAAATGGCACACAATTACTTATTTTTAAGTTTAAATTTGAAGACAACCAACAAGCGCTTTTAGTAAAAGCATGGATAGAAATAAATGTCAACTATATTTCACTTTTCTAAAGAATTACTATACAATTTACACTATAAAGTCATTCCCCTCTGAAGAAGCCAATGTAAACCAATAGAAGCAGTTGAGTATGCTTTCCATCCCAAGCTAGTTCTCACTCCTGTAAGTGTGGGTGCTTCCTAAGGAGTACCAAAATAGTTTGTTACAGGTGGAGCCTTAGTGGGCTGATTCAGCTCATGGCTTCTTTTACATGCCTTAGATCAGCCTTTCTCAATCTTTTTACCCCATTCTCTAGAGGAACCCTTAAAATCATTGAGATTTTAGGGAACCTCTCCTAAAACCGATTAATTACGGTCCACTGGGAAAAATGGCCTTACATTCGTGGTCACTAAGAAGACTGGCACCCTTACAGTGGTGGTCAGATAGCCAAAATAGATAATTTGTGTCATACTGCTGGCTTTGCCAAATGATGCTGGCCCTGGCACTATGCAGGCACCATCAAATGGGAGGTCAATTAACCACACCCAAGGGGCCCCTGTAACAACTGGAGGAACCATAGTGTTCCACAGAACTATGGTTTAAAATTGCTGTCTACTTTACTCCAATAGTAATTTTTCTGTTGTCATTTCCAACTGTTTCTGTCAAACTGTGAGATTTGCATCTTGCATCACATTCTGTTGCATTCTTCATAATTTAAAATAAAAAAATAGAAATACCAACAGGGACTCCCTCACATGCGGAGCACAAATATTCTACCAATAGGGAGCAGAAATATAAGAATGTATCAGGTAGTTTAACTATTCAATCTGTATTCTACTATTAGAGCATTATTTTCTTCTTAGATACATTTAAATTTATGTAACTTAAAAAAACCCCCCCCCCCCCCCCAGACTGAAATTTGTTTTTAGAGGGCCAACATACACTTTACTAACATAGTACAATGCCTTGAAGAAGTTTAGTGGCTATAGCTGCTGGAAATAATCGCTTCCTACAAATCCAACATCCTGGTTGTGCCCAAGTCGATTGATGGTTGGACTTGGGTACATTCAGCCTGCCAATACATGGTTTGAATCTTGGCCGGTCCCTGCTAAATCGGCCGAGATTCGAACTGTCTATGGCCTGCTTTAGAGGCATTGTTTCCTCTGACTTTCAGTTTTAGGAGATTTGGAGCGAGATATGGTGATATACCTATTGGATCTCAAGATCTAATCTGAGTGGAGCAGCATCCACTTCACCTGGTTTTCCCTACTATTCTCTTGGCCCTCTTATGTGCCCTGTTAAATGACAGTTGGTTTCTACTGAAGTCAACACAATAGCTTATTCATTTTCTTTATGTATCTATTCTGCTCCTCACTATTCTCCTTGCTTGAGGCTCTGACAGGAAGCAAAGTTCTGTCTGTATCAAGGTGGCCACCTCCACTTAGAATCGCAGTGCAGAACAAGGCATGGTAAATGAACATTAGCTATGTGCCAGGAAACACTTAAAAATGCTAATTGTGCATATGCAGTATCTTCAAAAATGTACCTTTTCTCTTAAACTCCTGAGAAATAACAGTGCACTTCCTAGTATATGAGGCTGCATAGGCACTCCTGTGCCTACATCTTAATTGTTGTATATCTGTTGTGTGACAGCCACAACTGTGATTTGGTGATGCCACTACTGTGCTGTGCACTTTTTACCTTGCTGGGAGCTCCGACAAAAGGAAACAAACCCATACCTCTATCAAGATGGCAGCCTCCACACAGAGACACAGGTGTAACGAGCAAGCCTTCCTAACTCTTTTGTATTGAATTGCAATTTACAGGAACTAGGCTGTCTCTTTATATTGCAAAGAGTTGCGTAAACTGTTAGGACAGTCGGTCATTTGCCTTCCTTTATCTGAGCACAGCTTCCAGAATTTCGTTTATCCTCAAATCTTGTGTGCACATATCCTAATAGTTAAGGGCATTGCACATTTTGGAAAATCATGTTAAAAGTTAAACCAGAGAGACATGTTTACAGTACACTGAAGGTGGTGGGTGGGCAAGAGACAGAGTGGGCACAGCTCCAGGAAGAGAGGCATCGCCCAGGTAGGGAGTGGGCAGAATATTCAGAGCTACCACGACTGACACGAATGTGGGTCCTAGCAAAGCAAACAGGCTGTCTGAATGCAGGAAAAAATTAACACTGCATATATAGAGATTGTCAGAGAGGGGTGGGTAGGGAGACGATAGAGTGGCTGAAAGTGGAGGACCATATGTGGGTACAAACTGCAGGTATTTTGGCATTGATTAAAGTCAGTGTTAAGCAGCTTCAACATAATCCACAACCCTGGGGTTCCCCAAACCTCTCATCTTGGCCATTATTATCAGTTTTATAATCCAACATATTGATCATACACATTTTATATACCAGCCATTCTCATCCAGGGTTCTGCGGAGCACTGGAGTTACCCCAGAGGGTGCTAGGGGTTCCTTAAGTAGTAAGCAATTTCTGCCTCTCCGATAAGTAACCACAACTGTAAGAACATCACACTAATGTAACAGGAGCTCTAGATACAGCAATTATTAGCAGGGGTTTCCTGAGACCGAAAAGTTATTTCAAGGGTTCCACTGTGTTAAAAATGTTGAGAAAGGCAGCTGTATACCGCATCTGTAATGAGGGTGTAACTGCATTTGTGGCCGGCCTTTGACATGCCTGGATTAGATTATTGACAAACAGTAAAAGAAGACAGGTTACTGAAGGAGAACTTAATATAATGGACTACTGAATGGGTGTTGGGAGCAAATATAAGTTTGCTTGAATAATTAACCCCTAGAGTGTCAACAATTACTTTATTACCCAATCTAGGAACCTTTTTTTTTTATTACAATTCTGAGAGGGATCATGTGATTATAGTGGTCAGAAGCTTGCTTCTTCTAAAGCATAGGCAGTGTAGGCTCGTCCTTTGGCTTTAAAGGCAGAAAAGAACCGGTTTGGGCCATTACGCTTGTGAGAATGTGAATGAAGTGATATCCTCTTTTGGACATCACACCCAACATAAAGATGTTTGGCACTTTTTTCAAGGAAAGCAAAGCAGAAAACCATTTGAAAATAACTGAACACAAATGGCTAAACCCGAAGGATATTTTTATAAATGTTGGAAATGTTGGGGTACGTAGTGCTTCTTTGTTTCTATAGATTAAAGGCATAAAACCATATCAGAAGTTGAGATTAGGCCAACCATGGTATTAAAGCTGTAAAATACTACCAAGTTCTCCACCTCCCAGGTGCCAACCCCTATGTGCCCAGACGCCTAGTGGGGTGAGTTCCAGAACCCTAGATTGATAGATGTATGAAATGAAATATGTTTTACTTGGAACTGCATATTTTGAGATCCAAACCCATGCGATACTGACACTTGGGATCCCAAAAATGTAATTATGACACCTGGAACCACAGGATGAAACAAGGCATCTCTGTTTCAATAATACAAATGCACATATGTATGGTTGTCCTTTAATTGAACAGTATTACAATACAGTAGTGAATAACTGATGGCCAGCATATGACAATATAATCAATGGCTCTGTAATGTTGATGTATGACCGGTCAGCACATATCTAATGTAGATGTGTAGATAGAATAATGCGTTTTGCGTGTTCATACTTACTTGACAATGCCCTGCCTCCAAAGGAAAGCAGATTAAAACACAATACAAATATTAACCGTTTCTTCCTCATCGTTAAATTTTACAGCATTCCCGCACACTAGTCTAAGCATACAGAAGAAAGCCAAACAGGAGAGCAGCCCATTTTCATAATTTATACCAATGATGCACTTATCTATACAACCAAGCAAATGTCAGCTTTCATTATGGTTTCTTATTGGACGTTTATGGATAGGAGTACTCTTCTGTCTGCCTTATTAAATATAGCCATTTGAGCTTATTTAACAAGGTAATGTAAAAAGTAGATAAGACTTTCAGTAACCCACAGCAGCCAATTAGCTTGCACCATACATCAGTTTTGAGCCTTTAGAACAAATACAAAGTTTGATTGGCTGCTGTGGTCAATTACACATTGCTCCTGTCCTTATCAAGTAAAGGCTATAAATTTAATCTCATACGGTAGCCAAGTACAAAGTCATTTGCATTGTACTTACATAATCAGCATTTGTATTCATCATCTCCTGTGTAGCCTTTATTGTTTTGCATTCAATTATGTCAGGACCTGTAGCAATCATCATTTTCTTGTATCTACATAACATGTGTTCACTGCTTGTATGACCAAAAGTTTCTTTGATATCAATATAAAGCTCAATGTTTTTTTTTTTTACTTAACATGCAATAAGCTTGGGAAGATGAGTGAGACACCATACCAGTAAGATGGGAGTTTAGTGCACACTCAGCTCCAATCCATGGGCAAAGATGTTGGGCCAGGAACAGAGCAATGACCTTGCAGAGCTTTCAGGCTCGGGGCAGGAGGTGTATAACCATGGCATATTATCGTATATTCAGAGATGCAAGCATTGTTTTTTTTGTGGCCTGCTTACACTCTAAGCTTAACAAGACCAAACAAAGTGTGCTTATTAGTAATTCTCTATATACAATATCAATAGGAGCATTTGGCAAATCCCTTTTCAAAAATATGGGTTAGGATTTATTAAATAATTAGATTACTATTAGGGGAACCGTATCCGAAAAGTCGAGGGACAAACTATTGGTACAATAATTGCAATGTTATGTACAGTGTCATAAGTAACAGAACAGAAGATGTTGTGTACATTGAGTCTCCATATTATTACAATCTGTACACTGTTCTATTTAAAAGCTTTGGTGCAATAATTGCTACACAGCCAGATGTACTGTGCAAGTTCCATTCACCATGAGAAGAACACAGGATAGTCCAAAAAGCTGAATCCGAACGACACTGTACAGGACCTCCTAAAAGAGCATTTTAATCACTCAGCCCTTACCCTGTCACCGCCTTTGGGAAATCCCTGAAAACTCACTTATTCAGGGAGGACTACCCCACCTCCACCTAAGAACTGTACCAGAGTCACCTCCATCAGATCATCCCCGCAGCTATTACCTTTTGTACCAACTCCCCCTCGCTTTAGATTGTAAGCTCCATGAGCAGGACCATCCTATTGCTTCTGTATTGAACTGTATTCTAATTGTACTGTCCCCCCTCTATATTGTAAAGAGCTGCGTAAATTGTTGGCACTATAAAAAAAGTCTGAACTGTATAATAATAATAATAATTATAGTTACTGGCAAAGCTGTATCCTGGCCTAGGCCAACAAGGCCCAGGCCTGGGGCAGCACTTTGCAGGGGGGAAGCACGGACAGTGTCCCCGCTGGCTTGCGCTACACCATTAGGCAAATTAGTTTAGCGCCCCCGTAAATCATCCGCACTGCTTCCAGTATGTGGGCGGTAGGCATTCTGCAACTGTGGGGGGGGGGGGGGGGGGTTGGGGCATGGCTTCAATTTTTTTACCATCCCAGTCTCATTGCAGAGATTTCCCTTCACTTCCTGTCCCATAGCCAAACAGGAAGTAAGAGGAAATCTAGGCTGTAACGGAATGGCCCGTGACAGACTGAGATATTCCTATGTCTAGGGTCACCTTATGTCCACTAGGGCCATAGGGTGACAAAGAATCATAATTCATATATTACAGAAGACATTAATAAGGGACATTAATAATAATTCATGGTTGCCGGAT
Organism: Rana kukunoris; assembly: GCA_029574335.1. Classification (NCBI taxonomy): domain Eukaryota; kingdom Metazoa; phylum Chordata; class Amphibia; order Anura; family Ranidae; genus Rana; species Rana kukunoris. Next base: position 541,212,950 of record CM056052.1, on the reverse strand, counting down.
GTCTTCAAATATCAAAAGCTGTTAGCTATGCAATCTGGGCACACATGCTTTTGAAAGGTGTTAATTCAGGTCTACAAGACCAGAGTGAGTCATACCTTTGTATAATATGCTATTGAAATATCTTAAGGTGTTGGCTATTCACTGTAAAGACATTCCGTTGAAGGTGTGGATTGCACTCACTCTCACAAGACTCTGCCATTGTGTGATAAAGCTGTCTAGAGAACTTATTCAACTAGATGTCTGTGTTACTATTCAAGGTTAATTGAACCCTATTGATGATACGGTGCCGTCATGTCTAGCTACCAATTAAAGAATTATCCTCAGTGAGTAAATAGGGGGGTGGAGATTGCATTGTCCTGTGATTAACTGCATTATGCTTGAGACTGTATAAGGAAGCTGAGAAAATACTAATAAATTGTCATATCTTTGGAAGCAAGAAAGGAGCTCTGTCTCGTCTTATTCTGGGAAAGGATATGGATCGTGTATGCAATATTGTCGGAGTGTGTCAGATAAGCTTGTCGTGGTTGGATGGAAAGTCGTAAGCGGTGGTGACCGTTACATTTGGTGGCACAGCAGTGGGGTGATTCCATCTTCAGAAGGACGGCTACAAGGACACAGGACAATGGAGACACTGTATGAACGGATGAAGCTCTCTTCCCTCATGGTCTTACTGGAGAGCCGGGGCAGACCGGCCAGCAACCGCAAGAAAAGGGACATTATTACAGAACTTGTCGAAATGAATAGAGCTAAGAGGCCCAGCGTAACAGACAGGACACCCGAGGAAGAATTTTTTGATCGGGCTGTTAAACATGGACTGGCACAATATGGTCCTAATCCTCCGCCGGAGATCATAGACCGGGTTATAGTGGCTGTGGATGCCACCTTGCGACAGCGAAGAAGTGCTGCAGCAGCTGAAGAGAGAGGAGAGGTGCAGATACCAGTCTCCATGGAAGAGGAATTCCAAAGGAGGTTACAAGAGATGCGGATACAGCATAGAGGACCAGTATCAGAGGAGGTCCTGTTGGGATGGTCGGATGTGATTCGGTGCCAACTCTGGATGGAAGCGTTAGCTCTGGAGCAGCAACACCAAGGAAAGGTCCTGCCCTCCATCTATGCAAGGTACTGGCCGCAGTATGACGTACGAATGCTGTTGTTGGGGGAACAACCGAAGCAGGAGTGGATAGCAGAGTTAAGCAGGCTGATCCGGGCAGAGATGCAGCTGGATGAGAGCTACAGAGCCCTCCGGTGGTATGTAGCCCAAGAGTGCCCGTGGTCAGCGGATGACAGCCCCACAGAAGGCTATGACTATGATGGCCTGGGATTGTTGTATTGGAGGATGTCCAGTGATCCCAACTTTGGGGATGATCGGGAGTGGCGCTTGGAGGACATAATGGAGCACAGAGAGAAAAAATGAAATATCTCGGGAGGCCACTGGTCACAGGAAGATTTAGAATTTCTGGCCATTCAAGAATGGGAGCTGGAGGTTGCCTACAGACAGCTGCTAGACTCGGCTCAGCAGCAGGGTGGGGCTCCCATTGCCTGGGACTATGAGGAAAGGTCAGATAACTGTGAAATCATGGCTGATGAATCGGCAGTGGAAAATATGGAGATTTTCATCCCTAAAGCCGAAGCGGATGGTGTGGAGTTCCAGAAAGCCGGGCGGTTGGCCCCTCTCTCCAACAACAAGCTGAGGTGGTAAAGCTTTTACCCCCAGCTGAATCACTGGCAACAGAACAGAGGGTCATGGACCTCTGCTCTCCAGTAATGGAAGAGGGGGACCCTGTGGTGGTGGATGGGACTGTGGTCTCCACTCACAGCAACCCAGCGGAAGAGCTGGCAACAGAACAGAGGGTCACGGATCTCTGCTCTCCACTAACGGAAGAGGGGGACCCTGTGGTGGTGGATGGGACTGTGGTCTCCACTCACAGCAACCCAGCAGAAGAGCTGGCAACAGAGCAGAGTGTCATAGGCCTCTGCTCCTCACTAACAGAAGAGGGGGTTCCTGGGGTAGTGGATGGGACTTCAGTCTCCACTGGCACAGCCCCAGAAAATGGTACAGGACTGGGACAGGAGGATGTCGGCTTTGCTTTGCAAGCACCGGGGGGTTTTCACCAAGCACCAGTGGATGAGACTTCAGTCTCCACTGGTATACCCCAGGAAGGGGGGGGCAGTTGGCCCAGACCCCCAACAGCATGATGGACTGAGCCCAGCCACCCTGCCTTCTCCCCAGCGGCAGGCGTGTTCTCTGAGAGAGGCAGAGGTTGGCGGGGTGAGTAATGCTCAGTTTGGAGCCATTTATTTGGGGTACAGTATGGATACCAGCATTGGAGGACTGGAACTACTGACGGACTTCGGAGTCAACCCGTTTGGGGTTACCACCTGTGTCCGTCTCCCACCGAAAGGGGAGAGATGTAACGGAATGGCCCGTGACAGACTGAGATATTCCTATGTCTAGGGTCACCTTATGTCCACTAGGGCCATAGGGTGACAAAGAATCATAATTCATATATTACAGAAGACATTAATAAGGGACATTAATAATAATTCATGGTTGCCGGATGTCTTCAAATATCAAAAGCTGTTGGCTATGCAATCTGGGCACACATGCTTTTGAAAGGTGTTAATTCAGGTCTACAAGACCAGAGTGAGTCATACCTTTGTATAATATGCTATTGAAATATCTTAAGGTGTTGGCTATTCACTGTAAAGACATTCCGTTGAAGGTGTGGATTGCACCCACTCTCACAAGACTATGCCATTGTGTGATAAAGCTGTCTAGAGAACTTATTAAACTAGATGTCTGTGTTACTATTCAAGGTTAATTGAACCCTATTGATGATACGGTGCCGTCCTGTCTAGCTACCAATTAAAGAATTATCCTCAGTGAGTGAATAGGGGGGTGGAGATTGCATTGTCCTGTGATTAACTGCATTATGCTTGAGACTGTATAAGAAGCTGAGAAAATACTAATAAATTGTCATATCTTTGGAAGCAAGAACGGAGCTCTGTCTCGTCTTATTCTGGGAAAGGATATGGATCGTGTATGCAATATTGTCGGAGTGTGTCAGATAAGCTTGACGTGGTTGGATGGAAAGTCGTAAGCGGTGGTGACCGTTACATAGGCAAATTAAGGGAATCCATTGCCCCCCCCGCCAGGCCATCAGAACTAGTGTCCCCACTTGAAAATTTCAGGGTGGGTCCTAAACCGCAAGGGGTGTGGCCTTGACAGGGGTGGGTCATATTTAAATTAGGGGGTGCACGAGTTTAGTCAGGCCTAGGGCAGCACAAAACCTAAATACATCCCTGGTTACTGGAATACTAGTACAAGTTCACAGATGAGCAGCTTCCTGTCTAATTCATACAAATATAAAAAGGCCAATTACCACCACTACGTCTTTCTAGTCATCAAAACTATTTATTATGGCACACAGCAAAAAGCAGTATTCTACATAAACCAATCCAAAATTATTTCTTACCAATGCGATTTTATAATGATGAAATTGGATTGATTTCTTTGGGCTCCTGTATGTCACCTTTTATTTTTTAACTGCTTCACAGAAACGGCCAAGATTTAGATAGATTAGTCCTCTGGCAATGAAAGAACAGAAATACATCATGGCGCCCTTTCAGACTGCCAAACATTCGTGACAACATCACGTATGATGAAACGCGTCTGAAGGAGGGTACATGCTGACTTCACCAAACTGTCTCTCTAGGAGGATGGGAGTTTGCTTTTGTAGCCGTCCGGCTTCATATTTTATGTGTGATTTTGTAAATGCAATATATTTTTACTTGAGCAATGAACTAGGAATTAGACAATATTATTTTATGGTCAGTTTCTCTTTTTGGGTCCATTGCTGAATATTACGATTACGGATCTTATGGTGCTATCAGTGTGTGAATCAGTGCAACCATCCATCCAGGGTTACCGAAGATCATCCGTGCAAGCAAAGGCCTTGGCTGGGCTTTAGCCACATGCCTGGTTTGCTTGCTCTATGGTAAGCAAGTTTTCTATATGGTGGCAGTGCACTTTTGTTAATCAATCACCGTGGTGTCTACAATAAGATGAATTCATCTCGCCATTTGAAACTACTAGAACAAGTTCATGTTCTTCAATCGATTAACCCAATGTATATTTTTGGACTTTAATTATCGCCAATCCTATCCATTGCTTTTTAAAGCACTTTGGTACTGGAATGTCAGGCAGCAAGACCAACATCTGCTCCATTCTGTGTGGCCTGATGGACCAAGATTCAACAGAACTGATATTTCACAGGTATTGGGATTCACTTATTTTTTTAAAGTAAAGAGTTTGCAAAAAAAAACATTTTTGCCTGAATAGTTGTAATGGATCAATATGGTATCCATATAACCAACCAGAATGTACCATAACTGGTTCCAGAATATCACTAACAGACCTATATCAAATCTCTAAAGTTATATATTTTTTTGCCTTCCCAAACAGATGCCATTTAAATCCAGTTAAATACTTAGTTCTACATATCATTTTTATTTACTGTAAGGTCTAAGCCAGGGGCCCCCAAACATTTTAAACAAAGGGCCAATTTGTGATCCTTCAGACTTAAGGGGAGCCATACTGTGGCCAGTCTTGATGGTCAGCGATCTATGCTCAGTTAACGCAAGGTGTTTGTTCTGCAACCTTTTACATAATGTGGGTTTCATGCAAGTAAAATGCTCAATTACTAATATGCAGCCAGCTCTATAATGAAAAAACTGTTCTGGTGGTACATGTGTAGCTTCTAATGCTGCATACACACGATCATTTTTCTTTTTTTTTTCCAAATACATCATTAAAACGACATTGCCCACACACCATCGTTTTAAAAAAAATGCTCTAGCACGACGGCACTCTAAAGGAGAAGTTCAATGTGGATGACGCCACCATTGGGGCTGCTTTCCTGTTAGTAAAAGACGATTCGCGATTTTCTGTCTGTTACAGTGTGATGAATGTGCTTACTCCATTATGAATGGTAATTTTATGAGCGCTCCCATCTAATAACTTGCTTCCGAGCATGCGTTGGTTTTTAACGTCGTTTTAGCCCACACACGACCATTTTTTACAACCCGAAAAACTACATTGTTTAAAACGTCGTTAAAAAATGCAGCATGTTCGAAAAAAAATTGGATTTCAGAGAAGCCCACACACGATCATTTTAAATGCAATTTAAAAAAAATGTTGTTCTTTTAATGCCGAAAAATGATCGCGTGTACGTGGCATCAGAAGCTGGAGCCAAATTTTTTGTTTTTTAAAAGGTCAGTATTAACAACACTGAGCTATCTGTAGCTCCGCATGATTAACATCCAAGTATAATGGGGACACAAAGATAATGCATTTGTTGGTGCTTACATTTAAAAAGGGAAGAGCTTATTAATATAAATCTTGGTCTGGGGTTTATTTAAAAAAGATCAGTGAAATAAAAAAAAATGCCCAAATGTTATTTTTAACAGAAAATCCAAATTATTCTCTATTTCCGCTATTGCAAATAGCAGTTCTAATAAACAAATACATAATACTAGCATATATTTCTGCCATTAGAATTAAAGCAGCTGGCTTTGGTGACCTCTCCTTTTAACAATGCTAGTTGTTGGGCTGTTCAATGGTTATCTAAGACACTTATCCGGAATACGTATGCAGGAGATTTAGTTTTACTCTTATTCTAATCTGGATGCTTGTTTCAAACCAGTGAATCAGAAAATACTAAAGTCAGAGAGCTCATCTTTTTTTTAGATCGGGCAAAACGTTTTTTTTTTTTAAAAGTTGACCTAACATCTACCGAGGGTTCTCATAGTGCATGTTTTAATGCACAGATCACGTGTCAAACACAAGGCCCGCAGGCCATATCTGTCCAACATGGTCATTTCATATGGTCTTCATGCATCTCTTGAATCTGTGACATCCCCCTCGTCTCTGCCCCCCACTTTGTCTCAGCAGTCTCTTACAGATTTTGCACTTCTCTGTGCAGCCACGGCACCCCCTCGTTTCCTCCTCCCCTGGTCTCAGCATTCAGCAGACTCTGGCAGCTGACTCCAGCTCTCCTCTGGTCTTCCTTTACACCCTGCATTTTTTGCTTCCCAGCTTTGGTCCCAGGTTCTTCCCAGCAGCAGCAAAATGTAAAGGGGGCACACTTTGAAGTAAGAGAGGGTGAGGGACACTTGACATCTGATGGTGTGTGGGGGGGGCTCTTTACATCTAATGGTGTGGGGGGCTCTTGACATCTGCTGTAAGGGGAAGGGTGGAGTGCTTTCAACTTCTAGGTACAACTGGAAAACAACAGGTGATGCGGCCCACGATAAAACTGAGTTTGACACCACTGGCATAGATAAATAGGAGCTGCACACCAAAAATCTCTTTCTAATTATCTTTTTTTGAGTCATCAGTAGTATAGCTGCTTCCTTGATGTCCCTGCCCAAGGATCACCTTTCCTTGACGCGTTTCACCATTCCACAAGGATAATCAAGCCATTTTGGTGACATTTTCGGTGAAATTCATCATCAAGGAAAGGTGATCCTTGGGCAAGGACATTATGGAAGCAGCTATAATAATGACGTTTCTATAAAGGATATTTAGAAAGAGGAGATTTTTGGTGCGCAGCTCCTTTTCATTTATGCCTCAGAACTTGCACTATTAGGATTGTGTTTAGAGAAAGAACCCTCAGATGATGTTAAGTAAACTTCAAAGAGGAGCTTTTTTTGCCTGATAAAAAAAAAGAGGAGCCCTCTGGCTTTAGTGGCAGCGATATTTGGTATGCAGCTCTTATTCAAGCGGAGACCATCTTTTTTGAGACGGTACCCTACATGCCCACGGAGCTTACACGGAGCGATGCACATAAACTTACTAGGAAAAATGGTTTGGGTTTTTGGAATACTAGACAAGCCCTATAGACCAAATCAAACCCCCAAAAGAGCCAATCCAACAGTGCAGATGAGAAGTGACATTTTATTCACATGACCGCTACAGAGCTATAACCTGTGTAAGTCAAAGTGATGTCTTTATCTTGTAATGTGCAGACTTGCCTACCCTGTTCCCCTTCCCCCACAAACCTAATCAACATACAGTTTAAATTATATCACAGAGAATGGCCTGGGAAAGACCTTTAACCAATTCTGCATATATCTATGCAGCTATAAAGCTGCACTTGCTTATGTTCGATTTTTTGATATAAAGTTCCTTTAGCACAATCTGAGCCATATTAACCTTTGCTGGAATATGTTCAATAATCATACAAACACAACACGAAAATCATTTTTGTGTTCGTCTTTAAAGAAATATTGGCTATCCAACGACTTAGCCTTGTACAAACATAACAGATATGATATCTGGGAAAGCACAGTGACTTAATGCAAGATTCCCTGCTTGGTGCATAGGAAAGCCACAAGATAACAACATGGAGAGAGGAAGAGTTGGTGGTTAGCTTAGGGGGGGTGGTGAATATGCATGTACTGGTGAAATGCAACATCTCGCAGTCATATTGCATTCTAGAGTTCAAAGCTTTTGCATCTTTTTTGGATGCCACGTGCAAGGAAGCACATGATTCACAGTTGTGAATCCATGCAAAATACTTACCTTCTCAGAAATTGCATGATCATAGAGATTAGAGATGAGCAGGGGTCAAAATACTCGCAAACACCAAAATTATCACCTGATTTTGGCAGGTTACATTGGTATCTGAACCTAATGCCCATAGAAAGGACAGAAAAAGAAAGGGGAGGAAGACAGAAAAAGAGAAAAGAAGACAAGATATAGAGGGAGACAGAAGAAAGGAGTACACAACTTTTCTTCTGTGATTGATCTTTCACTGACATAACAAGAGTGACACTTGCACTGATCAAAAATACTTTTATGCTAATAGGGGGATTTCTTAAGAAGGATGAAAGGTACTATGGGAAGGCATTAACAGTCCAGTGCTAGCCATAGATGGAATGATCCTTTAGCCGATTCAACGGAAGATAACATTTGCAAGTGCTCCAATTACAAAGCACTGTATATAAACTTGTATTACTGACAATATGTGTATTCTGCTGGGTATTCCTGACAGATTTAAAGTCCCAGATGAAGTCTTATTAGACGAAACATGTCGGGTGGGACCTACGCTATGTTATGTACTACGAAAATGTGAGTGTACTTTTTTACCTTTGTTTATATTAAAAATCCTTACTGTATTATGCTATGTGGGTCCTTTAATTTTCTGTTACCACATATGAATATCAAGACCATCTTCTTATGTGATTCTACATTGGAACGTCCATTGACGTTGACATAGCATAACACCGTAAGGATTTTTAATATAAACAAAGGTAAAAAATCCATGTTGGTGTATTTGGATGTGTTAAATACCATCTTCTTCGCCTTGACAGTGAATATCACTATAAGCTTGCTTGACTTAAGTGGTATATGGCTCTTTAAGTCCACCTCATTTGGTAAGCCTCTATTCAGGTGGCATTTTTTCTACAAGATTTTCCACTCATTTCAAGGCTTGTGAAATTGAACAATGTTTACTCATCTCTGGACTATTTTTAACTCATCCTTTCATTTTTTTCAATTCAGTTTTTCGCGATTGATGATTTATTAATTTAAGTCATTAATTTTCACTAATATCATATCACAGTTTGTTTTTATTAATAATTTGTGATCACATGAGCGCTGCACCTTTTATTCCTTATTTACAAGATTTAAAAATATTTTCTGCTACTATTAATTTTAGATTATATATTTTAGGTGTGCTTTACTGCCACTGTTGTCTTTTTTTCTTTTTTAACTGCAGAGCCGTGATCAGTTGCAGAAAAATTTGCAATATAAAACGTAATGAGAACTTTCATCCATTGTCACTTGGGTTTATTGCCCATACATTTAAAAAGATGGTAGATGTGCTGCCATGCTTCAACCTCCACCAAGCAGAGTATAAAACAATCAGCCGCACAGATTTCCATGCTCAGCTTGGCAAGCATGTAGTTGAAATCTTTGGAGAGGGAATAGGGCAGCAGGAGGGAGCCACAGAGTTGTATCTCCGGCGTTGGATTAAATGTGCAGAAACAGAGATGATCATGAAAGCTTTTTTTTTGTATCTGTCCCAATTTACGGGCAGTGCAGACTCAAGGGGCAGCAGCTTTGGGCCCCACAACAAAGACAAGGCCGGGGGCAGCTTCCCTGTTTGCCCCACTTTAAAGAAGGCCCTGAATGCCATAATTATGTAATGGTGGGAAACCATTTTGTGTCAGGGGGTACGTAATTAGAAGCTTCCGTGGTTTTTAATTCTCTGCCAACTACAGCGCCTATATGTGGGCCAATCAACAACCAATAAACGTTGTTTTATACTCTGTTGATAACCAGGCTATTTAAAAGCCACCCTTGAGAGAATGCCTGCTGAAATAACAAGAGGTTGGAAAGTGATATATGGTTGTAAAAGAAATGCTTTGGTTTTGGATTGAAATGTGAGATGGTTTCTGCAGCAACCAGCCCAATTACAACCTATCTATGGTCGTACCCACTTGCCTGTTCTGTTGAACGGGAGTGATGAAAAACTTTAAATTTGATCATGATCTGCAGCGCTGATCAGTGTATTCTGACAGCGGAAGAGTCCCCACTGCACAGCGGCAAAGATTCCTCCACCCACCTCGCTTCTGTGGATGTCAAAGTCTGATCAAAGTGCTGATTGGAAAAAACTTAATCATTTATGGCCAGCCTTAGTCTCACCACTTCTATCATACTCCACACAATCTGGATGCTTGAAATATGTCAGATGGCCAACCCAGGCCACCCACAGCCAAGATTAAAGAACATAAAGGGAGAAGGGGCACCCACTAAGTGCAGCATTAAAATCATCCACTAAAATACAATTGGCAAGTCACTGGGTTAACAGATAAAGGCCATATCTCCACAAGAACACCGCCATCTGCCCCACTGATGTCTCCTCCTGCTTGTGTAGCCAGCCACCAGACTCTGTGTGGAAGGCTCAGGACTGCTGGAAAAAAAAACAGGAAGTGCCAATAACCATCATGGAGGGCACAGGAAGCAGGTGTGGAAGTGATGTCACATCGGATGTTCTATGGGCGTGGTTACATGTTTCAGAGACTCCTGCTCTTTCCTCAGAGCCTGGTGGGACATCAGAGGGGCTGACAGTGGCGTTCTTGTGAGAGTATGCTTTTTATCTGTTAAGTTGCCAATTGTATTTAAATAAAGTGGATGATTTTAATGCTTTACTTAGTGGGTGCCCCTTTCACCCTTATGGTCTTTAGTCTTGGCTGTGGGTGACCTGGGTTGGCCATCTGACTTATTTCAACCATCCAGATTGTGTGGAATATAATAGACATGGTTAGACTAAGGTGCTAAAGTGGATAGTTTTAGTGAGGGCCCCCATTTCTCCCTTTTTGTTTCATTACAGAGGCTGCTTTCTACTCTGGGATAGCTGCCCTAAATGAGCCTGTGGATAACATTACAGGACTATTTGTTCAGGTTGGCCTTTTATGGACTTGGGCTGCTTTCCCTATTAGTGCCATGTATATCTTGTTTGAAGATTAAAGAACACGTTTGATGACCTGGTCCACTTCTATGTAGGTAACTTTATCCTAACTGAACCCAGCATCAGGCTGATACTATTAATAGAGTTCAAGAGGATGTGAGAAGCTTCAGAGATAAAAAATAAACCAATAAGACTCTCCACCTTGTTGATGTCACACACCTTTAAAAAGAATACATATATTATGGTAATGTTCTGGTCTGGTTTTTATGAATAATATAAACTGTCAAAGACTTTTGAAGAGTTCATTCTTTGAAGAGATTTCACTTATTCATTCATTTGTAAATTTAATACTTGAATTTTTATTGTTCTGGCCAAAAAAACGATCCATCTATGGCCCACATAGTTCTAAATGGACTGCTTCCTACATGATAAAAGCTAGCATGAAATGGTCAATGGGTGGTTTCTGAATGATCATGTACTGTACTCCTTCCATTCAGCTGGGAGACATTATCAAGATCTCAACTACATCTAATCTGACATAAGCAATAAAACTCAGCTCGGCTTAATCTTGAGTGTCATTTTTAGATGTACGGTTATTGATGATGTTTATGGTTGTTATGTTAATAAAATGTGCCAGTCTGTTATCGCAGGAATCTTTGTCTTCCACAATGCGGTTAATACGTTTTTGGATGTAACAATTTTTAGCTACAAACACAATATCACAACAACCTTTATGATTTAAAACCGATGAAATTCAGACACCTTTCTCTAAAAATGCATAGCAATGTATTTTTTTGTATACATGGTGACAATTCACTTGTGTTAAGTGAAGGGATAGGTAACTGATTCCATTCAAATATAATCATTTCAAAACCTCATCCTCCTTAAAAGATAATTCCACCAAGTATTAAAAGTTTAGTGTTGGGTATAAATAAGTGTCTTAAAGCTGGTTACATTTTTTTCCCCCACATGCAGTGGGGCTGTGCTCGCACTGCTTGTTTAGTCTAGGGGTAAACACTGAGTCTATACTCACCGATCCTTTGAAAAACAGCTCCCTCAAATTCAGCAGTGGACTGTAAACGGTGTATGGGCGCGATGATGTCAGGAACATGCCACCACACAAGACACCTGGACTGCGGGGGAGAGCAGGAGCTGGGGGGACCTGTCTTTCACTGGGAGGATCGGAGGATTAGTCGAGTATATCTCAGCTCTCCGAACCCCTAGACAAAAAAAGAGCCATTAACTGCGGGCAAATTTTTTTTTTCTCATGCAGTGGGCTGTGTCTAAACTGCATGGGGAAAAAAAATGCCCACAGTTAAACTTTAAAAGACACAATCGGGCCTAATCCTGGTGTAGGATTTCTGTGATGAGATCAAACAGCTGGAAGGTTAACACCGTCTTCTTAATTGCTGTTGTGCTAAAGATGGCAGTAGATCTCCAGTGTGTATTTTGTATTTAGTTAAAGATAAACTAATAGGGTTGGTTTGACTTCTGTTTTTTACATGAATTAGAAAACATCAATCGTAATGGTTGTAAAGAAGTCATATGACCTAATTATGGTAGCTCGCTCCATAGTCTCAATCACCGATTTCTACCCAACACAAAAAATGTAATATAACAGAATTATCTTTTAAGAGTATTATTTGCATGTGATGCAGAGATCACCCACACCTTGTATCAGCACTGGAATGTACCTTTCCTCCACTGAGGCTTCTTTTATCTGATGGTGGGGCTTTATTCCTTCCATTTCCCGGATACTAACAGCAAAAATTTTAGTGGTGTAATCAATAGCTTTCTCTTTCGCCACATCACTGTCATAACCTAGGTAGAGAAGTGAGAAAAAAACAGTTCTCATTATAAATCCAATATACATATAGATAATCAAGTAAGGCAAAAGCTGAGCTGAACTGAACCAGCTGGGTTACGGGAGCCTCTGTGCTCGATAGCCTCGTGGAGCGTGTCACTTGTTTGCGTTCCACTCCAGAGCGCGTCCCTACCCCTTTGAAAACGTCCATAGACGAAACCGGTCAGGTGACTACACGCTCTCACGTCACGCGCCTCGCCAGGCTCAGCTGAGACCAGCAAGGACTTCCGGGTAGGGACGGGCTCTGGAGTGGAACGCAAACAAGTGACACGCTCCACGAGGCTATCGAGCACAGAGGCTCCCGTAACCTAGCTGGTTCAGCTCATTGGACATTCTGTTAAGCTGCGGAGAAGCAGCTTTCTTTTTCCTTTTAAAATTTTAAGTTATTTTCTAAGTTCATTACTTTTTTATTTGTTCCACTTGGAAACCAGTTTTTTAATAAATAACGGGAAGTACTACCCCATGAGGATTTTTCCTTTTTGCCTCCCCATAACATCAACAATCTTCGGAGTTATTGGCTACAACGACTGAATTGATCACGCGCAGCCACTGATCCATCACGCGCAGCGATTGCCACTGATCCATCACGCGCAGCGAGTGGTAAGCAACAACCACAACCCACTGATCCCCAAGGCTCCTTACCCCCTCTGTGGGGACCACGATCCGGTAAGTGGGGATACATGTGGGGGGATAATTGGAGTTCCAACTGACACCCGCAGGCATTAACACCGGCAGTCACATCGTAGATGACCACGCATTTTCGCAGGACTTTCTTTTATACTACTGCCTATGCATGCAAGCATATAGCTGTTGATTTACTGTACTACATTGGACATAATAGTGTCCTGGAGCTTCTATTCTCCAGAGTATAGAAACCTAACATTTATAGTGACCACCATACAAGTTGGTTACCGGCACTGTAACTGGATACTGGTATATTGTTTATATTTACATATACTTTTATCACCATTTTTTCACCTTGCACTTTGTATCAAACTTGTATTCCATGGATGATCATAGGATTTAACAGAGCAACCCAAGCTCCCTTTTTTGGGGTGAACATTGATCGCATATATTTTATTTATTAATCTAAGGGCACACCACTACCATACAAGATAATATATATATTTTTTGTATCACTTACGTACTGTAATTACGTCTCACTCATACTATGATATTGTCTTAATAATAATTTTTTCACTTGAACGTAATTAGCACTTAGCACGGTACATCCAGTCACCAGAGTCTGGAACACTACATAACCTTTTTCTTTTTTAATACTTACACCAGCCATTTCTTCTTTGCATATACTAAGTTAGAGGCCTCACAGTTAGTTATCCCATAGGGCATCTATTACCAGGATTATATAAAAACACTAAACACAAAAAATCACTATTATCCCTCTGAGGGAGTATCAGTAAAAGGGATCACTTGGTGAAGCAGAGAGTTTCTTCAAATAAACTCACTGGCTACAAGTACCCGACACAAGATTACATCCACTTAGCAGCGCCAATTACCTATAACCAACAAACCATTCTAATATATTGTCCCTCTTTGAGAGATTATATAGGAGGCAGCAGCCCATACACCCAGTCCTAGCGCGGATTATCTCCACTATTACTTCCAAGACATGTATTGCACCCCCTAACCTGTGGATTGTTAGCACTCCTAGGCCCCCTCCACCAAAATATGAAGATGTAGTTACTCTCTATTGACTGATAAGTATATATATATATATAAAAAAGAAAGATTTGGATTTGGTAAAGTGATACCAAGGAATTCTTCACCAATATTTCTGTCATGTGCCAGCCGCACACACAGTGCAGTACAGGCAGGATGGAGGAGGGTGCATGAGTGGACCAGGAAGGTGGCAGTACTGTCTCCTCCCTCCCCGCTACTTCCTCATTCTCAGGACATGGCTCTGACAATCTCCTCCATCATTGCCCTGTGCCTGATCATCGCTGCCTGTCCAAGACGCCACGTAAACCAGTAGACAAGTAGGAGAGGGACCCCCCCCAATTCCACTCCCTGGGACATTTGTCCTCTAAGGGTAGTCTCCAAAACCCATCTGGGGATATACCATCTCAGTTCCCGGGACTGATGACTTGTCCAGCAGGCTTGCAGTCCATATTGCTATCAATCAGATCTGTAAGTTTTGGCATATATTACCATTTTTCTCTGTCCCACACTAGTTTATACTCTCTCCACATTCTCCCCCCTACACCCTCCTTCTTATCTAAGACCCTGTACCAATAGTCAAATTATAAATCTTATACATTTCTGATATTTATCAGCATCTGCTCCTGTTGAGTGGAGAGTTCCATGAAACGTGTCAAACTATTCTGATGCTACTATCATGTATTACATAGGACCATCTTATTATTTCTATTATTTTTCAATTATATTATGCTGTAACAATCATGACTTTTATATGGTTATTATGTGATCAATGTGCCTGACGTTTTATCAAATTATTACCATTTACTAAAATGCTACATATATATATATATATACACCTGTTATCTCCCTTTAGATGCATGTTTCATATAAAGTCCCAACCTTCCTTTCAGCATAACAGACCTCAGGAAGGATGTACTGTAAATGGAGGGAGTACAAAGAAGGGCAACAAAGCTAATAAAGGGTCTGGAGAATATTAGCTATGAAGAAAGGTTGCGAGCACTGAACTTATTCTCTCTGTATCATTTCTATATATGAGAAGTGCTTGGTCTTTAGGGATTCCGCTGTGCTCCAACAGGTCATGTTTTCTGAATTTCCCTCAGATGAAAACGACTGTCATAATTACTAATGCAGTGAAACTGATCACATCACCTGTGCAAAATAATAGAGAGCCTGAACACGTGACCTGTTGGGGGTACTTGAGGACTGGAGTTGAGAAACATTGTTCTACAGTATATACTCTGTAAAGTAGCATAATATGTATTTTTGTGCTAATAACTATAATATACGGGCTGGCGTATCCCCTGGGAGTTTCAATGAACCCTGTGAAAAAGGAAATTTGCTGGTTTGATTATCAGTATTGCTCATTCCTACCTCCATCCTCTTCGGCATCAGTGTCTGACTCTTCACTATCCGCAGGTTTGCTCTCTAGATTTCCAAAAGCCTCTCGCGTCCAGATCATCAGTGCTGTATCTGCTCCCCCCACAGTCAGCAGGGTGGAATCATCATATAACCATCTGACATTGGTCACGTGTGCGCTATGGCCAACATACTTTTTGAACCTTGCATCACGACCCTGAAAAATTAGAAACACAGATAGAATGAAGTCATACAAGGGGAGTTTTTTGTGTTACTTGTCATTGGTCAGGCATACAGACATCCCGCTGCCAACTTGCCATTCTGTTGGGCAACGATTAATCTACCAAGATATACAAAACCATGACCATACTGTTGCTTAAGATAAGAAAAAATGGTGGATATTTATAATTGCTTTAGAAATGTGCTTGGTGCTTTTCTAGCTTCTGGACTCAGGACGCAGGACTGCTCTTTTAAATGCAAAATGACCAATGTTCTTCCAATCGTGAAACTCTTTCTTCTGTGTTAAGCAGAGAGAACTCAGTTTGCCAACATTCATGCAACTGAGTAGAATCATATGGCTCTGAAAATGTATATATATTTATATATATATATTAGGGTTGTCCCGATACCACTTTTTTAGGACCGAGTACAAGTACCTATACTTTTTTTCAAGTAGTCACCGATACCGAATACCGATACTTTTTTTAAACGTGTCCCCAAATGCAGCCATGTCCCCCCACATATTGCAGCCATGTCCCCCCACATATTGCAGCCATGTCATGTCCCCCCCACATATTGCAGCCATGTCATGTCCCCCACATATTGCATCCATGTCATGTCCCCCCACATATGCAGCCATGTCATGTCCCCCCACATATGCATCCATGTCATGTCCCCCCACATATGCATCCATGTCATGTCTCCCCACATATGCATCCATGTCATGTCCCCCCACATATGCAGCCATGTCATGTCCCCCCACATATTGCAGCCATGTCATGTCCCCCCACATATGCAGCCATGTCATGTCCCCCCACATATGCAGCCATGTCATGTCCCCCCACATATGGAGCCATGTCATGTCCCCCCACATATGCAGCCATGTCATGTCCCCCACATATGCAGCCATGTCATGTCCCCCCACATATGCAGCCATGTCATGTCCCCCCACATATGCAGCCATGTCATGTCCCCCCACATATGCAGCCATGTCATGTCCCCCCACATATTGCAGCCATGTCATGTCCCCCACATATGCAGCCATGTCATGTCCCCCCACATAGGCAGCCATGTCATGTCCCCCCACATATGCAGCCATGTCATGTCCCCCCACATATGCATCCATGTCATGTCCCCCTACATATGCAGCCATGTCATGTCCCCCCACATATGCAGCCATGTCATGTCCCCCCATATATGCAGCCATGTCATGTCCCCCCACATATTCATCCATGTCATGTCCCCCACATATGCAGCCATGTCATGTCCCCCCACATATGCAGCCATGTCATGTCCCCCCACATATGCATCCATGTCATGTCCCCCCACATATGCATCCATGTCATGTCCCCCCACATATGCAGCCATGTTACGTCCCCCCACATATGCAGCCATGTCCTGTGCCCCATATTGCAGCCATGTCATGTCCCCCATACCTCCGCCGCTGCTGCAGGGTTAATCCCCGTGCAACACATACCCGCGGCGCCATGTATAGACACGCGATTGGACGGATCCGTCCAATCGCGAGCAAGGGGGGAGTGTCTATGCACGTATCCGTGTATAGACACTCCCCCCTTGCTCGCAATTGTACGGGGGGGGGTAGGGGGAAGTATTCTATTTTGGTATCGGGGGTATTTGCGGGAGTACAAGTACTCCCGCAAATACTCGGAATCGGTCCCGATACCGATACTGGTATCGGGACAACCCTAATATATATATACTATCTCATCTGAATGTCTTGATTAAGACCCCCAAATCAGATTTAACACAACCTAATGGTATATAACAGACACATGAATGGGCAGGTGCAGTCTATTTTCTACTCAGCTGTAGGAGCAATGCAGGTGGAGGGGGAAGTCGAGGGAAGCTTCACTTCTCTATAATTGCTTCAGTCATCGCTTTTGTGTGTAGTAGGGACAGGTCAGAGAGACAGTGTTTACCATTAGGGAGAGGTTTCAGGCGAGAACGGAAAGTGCAGGGACATGTCATCCTTCCTGGAAGCCTCCCCGCTTGGGTACAGAAAGGCCAGACTGCACACCTGCTGCCTCTACTCATCGATGTATATTTTGTGAGTGCGCTGGGTCGGGTTGCCTCCCCACCGGGCTTGTTGTGCATTGCTGAACTTCAATTTCAATACAGTTCTGTTTTCTGCAACTGAACTTTGAGTGTTTACTGCCACTGCACCTCTCCACAAGCAGGTAGCGATGTCCTCTCTTTGTGACCTGTTAAAAATCTTCTTCCACTGATCTGACAGCTCTAAATTGCTGAAAATTGATATGGTTTACTGGCTTTATACATCATCACTGTTCACTGTACTGTTTTAAAAACAAAAAACACAAAAAAAAAAACACTGATATATAGAGACGTTATTGGAATAATGAAGGTATATCTACCTTTACTGGGTAGGAAAACAATTTCACAAATCCAAAATCATCTCCAGTTGCTAAAGATTTCCTGTCTTTGGTAAGCGATGCCGAGTTCACATCTGTTACATCACTGTGCGCCGGCCAGATCCCTTCACACGTAGGACCGAGGACACAAGTCCATGTGTGCCACTCAATTCGTTCAATCTGTACAGGGTAGTATATGGTTAAATAGAGGAGATAAAAGCAGCATATGAATCACATAATCAAGGCAAAAATAAATAACAGGCCGCATACACACGACCGGTCCATCCGATGAGAATGGTCCGACAGACCATTTTCATTGGTTCACCGCTGAAGCGGCCTGATGGTCTGATGTGAGTACACACCATCAGTTCAAAAACCGATCGAGTCCAACGCGGTGACGTAAAACACAACGACGTGCAGAGAAAAATGAAGTTCAATGCTTCCAAGCATGCGTCGACTTGATTCTGAGCATGCGCGGGTTTTGAACCGATGCTTTTGCGTACTAACCATCGGTTTTGACCGTAGGCGTTCATCGGTCCGATTTTAAAGCAAGTTCTAAATTTTTGGACTGAAGAACAACAGACTGATGGTGCGTACACACGGTCGATTTAGACCGATGAAACTGAACGTCAGTCCGTTTTCATCGGTTTGGACCGATCGTGTACGCGGCCTTACAGTTTGCAAACTTCATACCTTTTAAGACAAGGAATATTTTATACTTATAGTCTTGCACTTTAAAAATAGAATTTATCTGGCTTCAGAACTAGTCACACTTAGCTTAAACAGACTATAACATTGGTGACAATATGATGCATTACATATAGGGGATTCCAATACTTTTTTCTAATAGCCAAATGAGTGTTGTAATGATCCCAGATGAGTTTATGATTTTATTTAGTGTGGGAATAATTTATCAAAGAAAGAGATTCAAACTTTTTTTCCTTTTTCCATAATATATTTATTGGAAGTTTTGTCAAAATACTAAAATGGAAAGGTTACTAAAGTTACAGAAATTTTCATACAACAACAGAATAAAAAAGATCGGAAGTGACCTCATATGTTGTAGTGTATTTCTATTGTATTTTCGGACGACAACTGTACATATGAAATGAAAATTGTACAATCTGGTATTATACATTTTTCGCTTTTGTATGATCGGATAATATCGGATGAACTGTCACGATTGGCTCTCAAAAGCTCTGTACTAACGAACCTGCTGCGACATGGGATTTGACTTTTGACACCCCAAGTCGCATGACATGTAAAATTCAATGTTTCACTATGACAACCATCTTAACAGATAGGAAGTCGCAGGGCAAGGTAGTAGTCATGCGACTTTGCCATTGCAGCAATGCGAACGGAGCTTAAAGGGTAGGCCCAAGAAGCTGCTTTAAGCATTATAGCAAATTGTAAAAATTGCTCCCAGCCAATGAATCGAATATGTTCTAGTATGGGAGTTCTCAGATATTTTCCATTTATTGTCTATCTGCCTGGGTATGTTCAGCTTTAGCAACAATTCTAATGAGACAGCGAAGGAGAAGGAATACCTCTGCAGATTTAAGGACATATCTTTTTCCTCTTGGAGCTTCAAAAAATAACTGTTCTTTGGCACCAGTATTAACTTGCAGCAATTTACCTTTATTTATTTGGAAAGAAAAGATACATTATTAGCCGTTCGAGCATACAAAAGTAAAAAGTGCTTCAAGAGTAATTTCCTATACTTTTAGTTCATTTTGCACATGTCCTGGAGATAATAATATGTCATCTGTCAGCTCCTAAGTCACTATAATGACAAAACACTCTTCCACAACCAATTCTCCTTACAGTAACTAGATAAAAAATGGGCAAAACAGAGCTGGGCAAAGCTTTAAGGGCTTGTAAAGGTAAACGTGTTTTCGAGCTTAAGGTGAAAAAACTTCCGACTATACCGCCCCCCCCCCTCCCTAGGCCCCCAGTTATACTTACCTGACCCCTCTAAAGTTCTGCGCTCGGCCCCGACATCCTCTTTGCTGCTTAGCCTGCCCGTTGATTGGCCAGAGTGGATGGATTGAAAGCAGCGCAGCCATTGGCTGGCGCTGCTGTCAATCACATCCAATGATGCAGCGTGCCGAGGGGGGCGGGACGAGTGATACATCGAGCGGCTATGACGGCTCGTTGTATCACGGGAGCGTGCCCCGCAAGGACTCTTGCAGGGAGGACCAGACACAGCTGCCGAGGAACCCAGAGGGACCCCAGAAGACGTGGATCGGGGGAGCTGCACAGTGGAGGTAAGTAGAACACGATTTAAAAAAAAAAAAAAAAAAAACTTTACAACCCCTTTAATTGTGGGTTGAATTATTTTGGAGATGGGGATTAGTGTTTGCTAAACAAGTTCTGGATCTCCTGTCCAGGCCATTTTTCAGTTTTTAGCACTGTCATCCTTTTAATGACAATTAATCATGCAACACTGTATGCGTAAACAATTTCCTTAACAACGCCTAATTTGAATTGCAGAAACCTCCAGGTGTATAACCTGTGAACACGGCCTCTAAATAAATCCATATTTTACCTCTGGAATCCCAGTCAATGTGCGTGATATAGCTGGAGGCACCTTTGCAGATTCCAACTCTCTTGCTTGAAAGTACATTATAGATATCCACAAAATTATCATGTGATGCCACAGCCAGATACTTTCCAGCATCTACAAAAAATATTAAACATAAAAAAAACGCATAAAAACAAAAACAAAATGCAATCACAGGTTTATAGTTATATCTCCAGTCAAGGTCTACAGTACAATTCTGTTCTTTTAACATGTGGATGGCTTAGTGGTCAATGCCCGGTACACACGATCTGATTATCGGACGAACGATCGTCCGTTTTTTTTTGTATGCTAATCTCACATCGAATCTGATGAGTTTACTAAAGTCACGAAAATTCTCGTACTGCAGAATAAAAAATCGGAAGTGATGTCATGTGTTGTAATGCATTTGTATTGCATTTTCGAACGACAGCTGTACTGATTAAACGAAAATCTAACGATATGGCATTGTAGGAAAAAAATTTCCGTGCATGTGCGATAGAATAAAATCAGATGAACTGTCCTGATCGGCTCTCGGAAGCGCTGTACTAACGATCCGATTATCGTACGATCGTTTCGAAAGCGGCATTTTCCAGACGATTTTCGGATTGTGTGTACGGGGCTTAACAGATCTGCCTTGCAACACTAGATTTTTCAGCCAATATCCTGACCCAGGACACCATCGGCATGGAGTCATTTGTACTTGCTTGGGCTTCCTCTGGGTACTTTGGTTTCCTCCTACACTCTAAAGAAATGCTGGTAGGTTAATTAGCTCAACTAAGTGTGCTCAAGATGGCTTCTAAACATTTTTGAGTCCATGACTGCTTCATTCATCGTGGATCAACATAAAGTGACAAAAACTGGGCTGATTGGATTTTAATGTAGACCTGAACTCAAAAAGTAAAGATTTGAGATGGAGCCTATGGTGAATATGTAAAAATGTTAATTGTGCAATAACAGTCCCCCGAAAAAAAAATCTTTGGTCTGGAACGCCTCTTGAATTATACAAGGGCACATTTTTCAAATTGAAGAGCCACCCAATAAGAGAATTTACTGGATGCAATTTAAACAGTGTTTAGGCCTCATTCACACAGAAGTACCAATCCATATGCCTGTGCCAAAGGCCACCTTCAGGCCACCTGGGATGCACAGGTGTTCTATTGAAATTAATGACAGGCGACCAGCTAAATGGACTTCCACACGCATCTCCTAGTGCACATCCATTCGGGCCCAATGCATGGAGTAGGACGCAGACAGACTGATTTCTGAGCTGTACATTGGACCCGCACAGATGTCCGCTCAGGGATGCATGTGGAAACTCGTGCAGGACCATACAACCGATCACTGCCTCCATGAAACCCCTGCGCATCCCTGGCGCAAGGGTGTATGGATTGGTTTGTCCGTGTGATTGAGGCCTTAGAGAGGCTCCATTTAAACTTTTCCTGAGGAGCAGAAGGCCAAAGAAATATCCTGACCAGAAAGTTATTTATTTCCTTTTCTCAATAAACTGAAGGCATCACAAAATTGGATGTACACAACTGCAAAATCTTTGGCAGGTAAAAGAGCAAACATAAAAATCTATATTTTTTAAACTGTATCTACTCTTTGTCTAGAATCCTTCTTTAAAAAAAAAATCTAATTGCCTAGTCATAATTTTTATAATAGGTTTGATCCAAATACATTTAGGGTTTGCAAAAAAATCATACCTGGCGAAAACTTTATGTCAGCGATCATTTCCTTCCGGTGATGAAAGGACACCATGTCTTCAAGAGTGTCAGCATTGACCACCATAAAGCTGCCGTCATTCAAGCCTACAGCTAAGGCTTTCCCATCTGGAGAAAAGGCACAGCATCGTCCACCTAAGACAAAACACATGTTAGCAGCTGAAGAAACTAAACCACAAAGCTAAAGAAACTATTTAAGATCTGCCCATTGTTGTTGGAGTGCTGCATTACACCAATTATAAAACTTACAGGCGGATGGTGACCCTATTTTCCATCGTCTGGCGGATCGGGTGAAAATAGACAGGCAGTCCATTTTTTATCAAATCTCCCCATAGAGGAGAGCGGGACTCTCAGGCCACGTACACACGATCGAATTTGTCCGCTGAAACTGGTCCGACGGACAAGTTCAGCGGACAAATCCGATCGTGTGTATGGGCTAGCGGACATGTCTGACCGGCGGACAAATTTTAAAACATGCTTTAAAATTTGTCCGTCGGATATGTCCGCTGGTCAGTACACTCACCAGCGGACATATCCTCCCGCACAAGCGTCGTATGAATGAGACGCATGCGTGGAAGTTGTTTACTTCCTGGTGCGGTGACGTGGCGGCGTCAACGTCACCGCCACGTCACCGCGCTGTCTGCCGGCGGGGATTTTGATCCGATGGTGTGTACACGCCATCGGACCAAAATAGCCCGGCGGACATATCCGATGAAAACGGTCCAAGGACCGTTTCTATCGGATATGTACGTCCGTGTGCACGCAGCCTCACAGGTTCATCTCTGCACAGTGAGCGGAGATGGACCTGTCATCTGCCTGCTTAACAGGGATCAGTGGATTGGTCCCCCGCTGAGAAAGTGGAGGCCGTCAAACGGACAAGCCTGTGTGAAAGGGTCCTTAGGTGTATATGCAAACATGTAGGGAGCTAGACTGCTACATCACCATCTAAGTAAATGTCTGCAGCTGTAAAAAAATTTAATGTCCATCATAGCAAAGGAATGGACAGTCTCAAAGTGACCACTGGGAGAGTAGAAAAGGAACCATAGAGATAAAACACCAGCAAGTCCTGCTGACTTTTAAAATTAGGACACTTGCCTCTCCTGAAATCCAGTGGTGTCTTCACCTCAATTGTTTTTTTTAATCCGCGTTCGGGTGATCCTGCTACCATTTCTTGTAAAGGAAACCAGCAGTGAAGCATTGCGGCTTCACAGCTGGCTCCCTACTGCGAATGCACAAAGTGTGCTGTGCTTTGTGAATGTTCCAGTGGCAGGGAAAGTCACCTGGAATTGGGAGTGGGTGCCTGTAAAAAACAGGTACCTGCTTCCCCCTTTCCCCCAAAAGGTGCCTTTTGGGTGGCGATCCGCATTAAATGCATTACAAGGCGCTGCACCATATTACCAGTGGTTGACCAGGCTCAGGCTTCAGGCAGGAGGAATGCACCAGGGGACGCAGATATGGATGAGGTCTGAACTGGAGAATGTCGATGATAGTGGAACAACAGAAGGACTCACATCACCGGAACATGCTTTAGGGCACCCCCTTTGTCAAATCCCCAAAACATGTCCTGGCAACCAGCCTGACTTCCTGGTACTTTCCAGTTGTACAAGGTTGTATCAGCAGACTTCTGTATTTTCAGTGATGTCTCTTCCGGTGACATGAGTCCATCCATTGTCCCACCATGGCCGGTGTTCTCCGTTTTAGACCCCACCCACATTTGGGTCCCCCTGTACATTCCTACTGACTAAAGCCTGTGCCTGGTCAAGCACTGGCAATACCATGCAGCACCTTGTTAACTTGTTTGGAATAAACCATTACTTTTTTACCGGAACCTGGTCCTTTGTGTAGTTGGGCTCCTGGACCTATCCTTTGCATACATCACACCTATAATAAGGCGACCAGATTTTTTAAATTAAATCCGGGGACATTTTTTTTTTAATAGTAATGGCGGCAATCATTGACTCTGCTTGTTGCCGCCCGCCTCACAGCCTGTCAAGTCATACTCTCTGGGCCCCGGCTACTTGAGCTAAGGCAGAAAAACATGCGAGCGAAGCTGAATGGGCATGCGCCCGAAACTGAAGAAACATTCCCTCCACTCCGACTAGCACATGATCATCAGAAAGGGGCACAGATAATGAAAAAAATACACCCCCTAAGCTAGTAGGAGCGGCAGAGCGGGTGGGTTGGGGGTGTAATTATATATTTTTTTAAATTGCCCAAGCCCCTGTTCAAATCCAATCCGGTGACAAAAACGGGGACAGACTTGGTCTGGGGACAGTGTCCTCAATCCGGGCACTGTCCCCAGAAACCGGTGATGTCTGGTCACCCTAAACTATAGATTACATTTATGTGTTTTTCATGCTGGTGTTATGTCTCTACAGGAGAGTAAGGGACTGCTTTAAAGTGTTTTACTGCTTGCTGAGAACATGTAAACACATCTGAACACATTTTTCCAACGTTTTGTTTCTTTAAAGATGCTGCAAGTAGAGAAAAATGCCTCAGAACACCTCCCAATTATGTTGGGTGGATGAGAAGGGGGGCAGCATTGTCAGTTCATTACAGGAAGTTAGCAGTTTACTGAATTTCGGTCAGATCGCCAGGAATCTGTTTTAAAAGAGGATAAATGTGCAAATATCGCAGAAAAGTATTGAACATGTTTGTCTTTTTTAATTTTACCCCAACATACACTTCGATAGATATTCAAGGCAGGCATTGAAAAGACAGTATACTCCCAATTTTATAGGATATGACTCTCACCCTTTTTCAGCTTCCGCACAGCCAGCATGCGGTGTTGGGAGGAGAGTTCCCAGATCCGGAGAGTTTTATCATCACTCACTGTGGCACTTATAGGCAGTTGTGGGTGGGTTGCCAGACCCCAGACCTCTCCTTCCATATGTCCCTTTAAAAAAATATATATATATAATCAAGTCAAAACAGCCAATTTGTTTGGGCCTCTGCAATATACTTCAGTCACAAAAAGGATCTACATTTACTGCTGACATGTAAAATATATAACAAGCCATGCAGTTTCAATTCTCAGATAATTAAAAATAAATAATGGGCGCACATCTCTTCAAGGCAGTAGGTAGCGGGGCCATATTTCACCACAATCTTTTTATTTTCTTGTTCTTTTCCTTTTTCGTTGTTTATTTTATTCTTTCTACACACCCTACTTATTCATTTTTCTTCCTATTTAATAACAAACAACCTGCAGGCACCCTTCGGGTCACCTCTCCCATTTCCACCTCCCTCTTCTTGAATCCAACCCTCCTTCCCTACACTCACTTTGCCTTCTAAACTGCTTAATGTTCGCCTCCTGCACATATACATCGGCAGAATGGCATGGACAGGCATATCAATGTACCTGTACGTCCCCTTTAAATGCCTGTCCATGTGGTAGCATGTGCACTCGACCGTGCCGCCATCCCCGTGAGTCCGACTGCGTGTCCCGTGGACTTGATCACATCGATCGTCTTAGGTATAGAGCGGGGAGATGCTTGTGTAAACAAGCATCTCCCGCTCTGACTTTAGACAACGACACTGATCTCGGCTCCGTGTACTCGGAGCGGAGATCAGTGTCATGTGACACAGAGTAAATTCTCAAGGGGGGACTGTACTGCGCTAAACGTAAATGTGAAAGTGAGAAAATATACTGGAGAGAAAAGCTGCGACACCTGCAAAAATGCGATACTCATGTATAGAACATGTAAATAAAGAAAAAAAAAGTTGCGCTAATATTTGGACAATAAATAAATTAATAGATGGTGCAGACACAAAAATATGATTCTAAACAATGAGTGAATATAAAATAGTGCAAGCAACAAATGAACATATACAATAACATACAGTAATCAACTGGATGTTCTTAAGTAGGCATTACCAAGGCACACATCCCCAACGTCACGGTAAGTGAATGAGGGTAGTTGTTTCCATGATATATATGGATGTGTCAATCCATATAACTCTATGGGAATTAATCCAACACTATTACTTATTGTTTTACTATGTATTTATGGTCTGCAACAATAATTATTATTATACAATCATGTAACTATAGTCTTGTTTATGATTTGTACCTAATAAAATACTTATAATTATATTCCTATTGATGGTTGTTTCTCCCCAGACTGCGTGCTCCATACAAAGTCCCACAATTCCCCTTTAATTTTTAATTTTCATTAGATAGGGATGGAGGTATATGATGCCTATTGGCCTTGACCTCATACAAAGTCCCAACTTGTGTCTATGTTGTATCACTAAGTTCTTGATGAAGAAGGGGTGCAGGCTGTCCGACGTTAAGATAAGGCTAAAGAATGTTTACAGAGATGACACCATTGACAAGAGAAAGTCTTGTAAATGGTGACTCTTGTCAATGGTGTCACAACATTCTGTAGCCTTTTTTTAATGTTGGACAAAAAGAATACAGATAGTGGCGCAAAAACAATCAGCAGTATGTAGCAGTTAAAAGAGTCCAATATTTTTTAAAAAGAGTCCTTCATAGAGACAAAATAAAAAAATGTGAGGATAAAAAGGACCTGTGGATGAGAAGTGGGGACATGGAGGAGAGAATGCTGGTTCTATTTAGAGCTGATGGTCCTGGTCGTTGTCCCAAGGCAGGCCTTCATGGATGGGGGAGACAAAAGCCCAGACTCCAGGATATATAAAAAGAAAAAAAGCAAAGAGGGCGCCAGGGGGTTAAACGACAGATAGCTTTAATTAGTTTTTAGAACACAGCATCCACTTACATATGAAAGATTGGAAATCCAGTATGCAGATCCTGTGTACAAGTCTTTATTGTGGCGTCCATCCGCGCTGGTTGTTGGCTGAGAGTGCTCACGAGCCTCACGATGTCCGTCTGCTCAGATCGTCGGTAAACCGGCTAGCATGGAGGGACTGGCTGAAAGCGAGGCCTGGAGCGCAGCTGAGTCGCGGTGACGTCACTGGGTTGCGACGACGTTTCGGAGCTTGCGCCTGTAGGCAAATAGGCGCGCTCCTTTCTCAAGCATGAAAATGAGATTTTCATGCTTGAGAAAGGAGCGCGCCTATTTGCCTACAGGCGCAAGCTCCGAAACGTCGTCGCAACCCAGTGACGTCACCGCGACTCAGCTGCGCTCCAGGCCTCGCTTTCAGCCAGTCCCTCCATGCTAGCCGGTTTACCGACGATCTGAGCAGACGGACATCGTGAGGCTCGTGAGCACTCTCAGCCAACAACCAGCGCGGATGGACGCCACAATAAAGACTTGTACACAGGATCTGCATACTGGATTTCCAATCTTTCATATGTAAGTGGATGCTGTGTTCTAAAAACTAATTAAAGCTATCTGTCGTTTAACCCCCTGGCGCCCTCTTTGCTTTTTTTCTTTTTTTAATGTTGGACAGCCTGCATCCCCCTCTTTGATCAAGAACTCCACAATGGAACATTGCTTCTGTTTGCAATGCATTATTTGCCTGCAGTGAAAAAGAAGGTCAACATAACAATCAATGTAAGTGAATAAAGAATTAGTTAAATTGTTAAATAGTTAGTTAAAAAGCTGCTATTTAGTTTGGCATTTTTTTTTTTTAAACTTTGTTTATTTGGTTTTCTGCACATACAAAAGCATAAGGAACATGGGCACAATACCCCAACATCAGGTACAGTTCACATAGATAGTATCATAAAGACAACATCGTACATGGCAGAAAACAGTAGAGCACAGAACTCGATTCCCGAGGCCCCAAACATCGGAACCCAAACAACCAACGATCCAATGTATTTTCGGTGGACCCAACATGGATCCTTACCTTATAACCACCTAAGACAGTAGAAAGTCAAACCTTATTCAGAACAGACTAACCCAACACTCACACACACAGTCACCCCCCATCCACACATCCACTCCGGCCCCCTCCCACCCCTCCCAGTCCCAGCCACTTATGGCTGAGAGAGCGGTGTATCCTTCCAACAGGAATCCGCGATATCAAGCCAAGGCTTTCATATCTTGGTAAACTTCTGAGGGCACTCCCTACTTCGATATATGCACTTATATATTGGTAGAATCTTGTTTATCATACGGAACAACATTTGAATAGTAGGAGCAGAGGCACTTTTCCAATGCAGTAGAATCAATTTCCTAGCATAAAACAGAATCAACCGTAGCAGGGTTCGGGCACGTGTCGTAGGTACAGAGTCATTGAGCACTCCCAACAACCCAACTGTCGGAGCAAAGGGAACAGGGAGGTGCAGGGTGTCCCTAAAAAACGAAAACAATTCCGTCCAGTACGTAGACAAAACAGGGCATGACCATAGTTTGGCATTTTAAGTTTTGTCTGGAAAAAAAAGGTTAATACTGTGACCACACTGTGGATTTTATTTAGCAATAATAAGCCTTCACCAGCCTTACCAGAACATCATAATTACTGTTCCTCTCAGAGCATCTGCTTTTCATGTATTCATCAATATATGCTTACACTGATCTAATCAATGTACAAAATGATGCTATTTTCTTCCATATAATTGTGTCATCCCGGCTACACCGGATGTTTGCTCGATAACGATCCAGCTTTGCAAATACATTTGTTCTCTTTAGAATACCAACCTGCATTGTAAATGGTTTGAAAGATATACCCTGAATTATAAAACAGACCAAAAAATGGATTTAGAATTGGTTTTGGATTCATTTTTCCGCCTTTACAGACAATGGAGCAGTCAAACAGAATAGGTCTAAAGTCAAACTGTTCCAGCTATACAGGAGCTCATCAATGTAATGTGGTAGCTACTGAGGTTTAGAGCAGAAACGTAACTGAATTTGAACACCACAATTTGAAAACACTGTTTAATTCATTCCCAATAGTCAGAGAAATTTTGCTCATTTGAAAAGGGTGGACTTTTCACCTTGGCCTGCTGAGCAGCTTCCGGGAAACCAAAGTCTTTGGGTTCTGCCTTTGTGCCAAAACGAAAAAACCTTGAAAGAGAACCAAGAGCAAGACTCTTGGTTCTCCAAATAAGCCATGCCATAACGTATGACATTATAACCTTGCAAATACAGTGTAACATTGGATTACAAGCATAATCCGTTCCAGGAGAATGCTCGTAATCCGAAGCACTCGCATATCAAAGCAAGTTTCCCCATAGAAGTCAAATAAAAAAAAAAAATTTGTTCTGCATTGACTTAAATGGCATGCGATACCGCATGTGGCCAGAGGTGGGGGGGGCCCGAGGAAATCGGAAATGATCGGGGACAGCTCGGCTGACCTCGGAAACACTCATAAAGGCTTGGAAACACCCAGGAAAAGAGTATTTTTGAGTTTGGCTATGAAACAGGAAGTGAAGAGAAATCTATGCAATGGGACACGTATGGATAACCTCAGTCAGTCTGTGCCAATGTCTGCTTGGCAGTGTGTGTCCACGCCTGATAATGATATACTAATGTTTCTTGGAATATACCTTATCATTTTTATTGTGATTCACCTTGAAGTCCTGTGACTTTTACCATTGCATTTTTATACACGAGGGTCGATTATTCTAAAAAACGTAATTTTTGATCAAAATAAATTACACAGACATGGTGATGTCATATATATCTACTTCCATTAGGCAATTCCCCTGTGCTTTAAAAATGATTATTGTGCCACAAAAAGGCTCACATGGGGATTCTAGAAGGAGATAAAGGGATTATGGAAAAAGATAAACAATGAAAGTACTATTGAACAGACATGTTTAAATGGGTTCAAAGTACTCAACGTTTTAGAGATCAAATGGCTTGCCCTGTAAAAAAACATGTTACTTGTCTAAAATTTCCAAAGTACATCACTTGCTGTAGACATCTTTGTTGTAAGAAAGATATAAGAATTTGGTTCCCTATGGCCATCGTCCTAAATGTCTCTTTTGCTGTGGGCTTCATGGAACCTTTGCAGGTTTTGGGTGCTGGTTGGGTGCTGGTTCTAAAGACGGGCCATGGAGGGTTGGGACTGAAAGGAATGGTTGTGAGCAGGGGCGGACTGACAACTCGTGGGGCCCCCGGGCAACAGGAAATTATGGGGCCCCCGGGCAATAGGAGATTATGGGGTCCCCCGGCAATAGGAGAATATGCGGTCCCCCGGCAATAGGAGAATATGGGGCCACACAAAATACACACACACAGACAGTATACAGGCATACCCCACTTTTAAGTACACAATGGGACCAGAGCATGTATGTAAAACGAAAATGTACTTAAAGTGAAACAATACGCTTTTTCACTTCTAGGGTGTAGTGGGGGGTCAGGGGCTGTAGTGGGGGTGTCAGAAGCTGTAGTTGATGTCTCAGGGGCTGTAGTGGGGGTGTCAGGGGCACACTGGAACAGGGCGGGGCTATGCTCTCGGAGCTTCAGCTCCTTTTACTGTGGCTACAAAATGTCTGTACAGTACTTGTAAGGTACTTGCGGGTATGTCCTTACTTGCGAGTGTATGTAAAGTGAGTGTACTTAAAACGGGGTATGCCTGTACATACACAGTATTCACACACAAACACACAATACACATACACACACACACACAGTATACACACAAACACACAATACACACACACAAACACACAATACACACACACAAACACACAATACACACACACAAACACACAATATATACACACACACACACACACTATACAAACACACAATACACACACACACAGTATACACACACAGACAGTATACATACACAGTATTCACACACAAACACACAGTATACATACACAGTATACACACACACAGACACTGAAAAGGTACTGGAGAGGCGGGGCAGCCTCTTGGGATTTTTAGACCAAAAGGATGTCGGCAAGGGACATTTGAGGGACAGATGTAAAAAAAAAAAAAAGAAGATTTTTATATACTGTCCCTGGTTTTACTGGGGCTGGCAACCCTGATGGCAGCCCCCTTGTGGCATGGAACCCGAATGGTCAGTCCACCCCTGGTTGTGAGAAAACACAGGGAGGTGGGACGAAGTGCGAGCTTGTGGTCAAGTTCATGGTTAAGGCAGGGCAGTGATAATGAAGCTGCTGCACCAAGTAACATTTTATTGTACTGGTAGCACTCAGACAATGAAGATTGAGAAGGTAATACACAACTATATAAATCATCAGTGTCATATACAATACAAATCCATCACCAACATCAGAGTTTCTGTTTACCAGAAACAAAACAAAAACACACCTACCTGAACAAGCAGTATTATTGGGCCACTTTTATCAAGTTCTAAAACTTCTCCATTCTTGGTCCCAACCAGTATGTGTCCATGTCCCAATGTGATGGCACGTATTGAAGGATTGTCTTCTAAGAGTAAGCCTAAAAAAAGATTTACATTAAAGCTGTATGTTTCATCTTGCAAAAGTGAGTACCTAATGGTACAGCTGTTGGCTAGTCCCCTGATAATAAGAGCACCAAGAGATAGACAGATGATGATGGTAATACTACATAGCACCCATCAGGGCTGGACTGGGACAGAAATTTGGCCCTGGACTTCATCCAGACTGGCCCACTTTGACAGGTCTCTCCCATGGGGGCCGGACAACTCCCACACCCCACCCCGGCCACCCAAGCCCCCTCTCCCCTTTACTAGCCACTAGCCGTTCTACTTTATTAGAGTAGAGCGGCTGGAACTGGTACTCTTATAGGCAGTACCAGTGGGGAAGCTAGATATTATTTCACCCGGGGCAAAGAATCAGTTTGGTGCCCCCCTTATGGGACAAGATTAGGCAGAAGTGAGAAACTCCCAGGCCATAGCTGTTGAGTCAGCTGTCTGTCCCCTCCACCCATGCTCCTCTGTCGTCCCCCCATCTCCTTCCCCTGTTCCCCCCAGGTGAGCGCTGCGGGGAGGGAGAGACAGAGGAGCGGAGGGGGGCAGAGGGGGGAGGCAGTCCGCTGTCACTGAACCCGGCCCACTGAGCCATCGGCCCACCGGGAAACTCCCTGTAGTCCCAATGGCCAGTCCATCCCTGGCACCCATTTCTAAGCTCTCCCTGAAGAAAGGATGCAGTGTGTGGGCAGTAAAAGGTATTTCCAATATCTACTCTTAACCATGCCATGGACTGATTGGAAAAAAATTCAGGCATACTTTTTGACAATGTTCTGCCAAAATAAACATGTACATTGAACAATCTGTAAGGCTACTTTCAAACCGAGGCGTTGGGGGCGTTGGTGGTAAAGCAACACTATTTTATTTTTTTCTTTACCATCTTTTTTTGCAGTGCTTTTAACCCCCACTAGCGGACGAAAAAGGGTTAAAATCACCTATAAATGCAGCAGGGCTTTGCCGGCGGTTCTGCCCATTGAGTTTATCGTATACACCGCTTCTACCGCGCAGCAAAGATGCGGCTTTGCAGGACTTTTTTTACCATCCTGCCAGCGCACTGCTCCAGTGTGAAAGCACTCAGGCTTTCACATTGGCGTGAGAGGAGAGGTTCTTTACAGGCGCTACAATCGCCTCAGTGTGAAAGCAGCCTAAAAGTATAAAGGCCCTATCAGGCTTAGAGTCCAGGAGATTAAATCGCTTTGTACAACGTTCTAGATTACTATGGGTTAAGTCCAAAGAGGTGCATGCTACCTTTTGGATATATCTCTTTTATTTACAATTCATATTTTTATGGAGCACCATAGCATGGCTATTGCTATAGTTCCTGAGCTCTGATGATGGACCTCCTGTTCCATCACAGAGCGATTTGTATTAGGTGAACTTGTTCACAAAATACAAAGGCTTTTGTAAATAAACTGTGGATGGGAGAGGCGGTCAAAAAGATGCTGTGTGTGAACAGCGTCTCTCCTGCCAGAGCTCTGGGAGCGTAACAATATCTGCATTCTGAATCGCTGTAAAACTGCCAGGTTTAAATGAAAGAGATTAGTCCACGAGGTGGCATGCACCTTGTTGGACTTTAGCTGGGCACACACTCGTTTTTTTTCCCATGCAACCCGGAAAAAAAAAAACTGACAGCTCCGGTCAGGAACTGCTGTACTAACCATGTGAGGTTAGTCCAGCTATCTCCCTTGCTGAGCTGTTGTGTTCTGACCGGGGGATGCCCCCCACACCAGAACACTCTGATCAGCGATCTTTGCCATTGGCTCAGAGCGCTGACCGGGAGCCAGTCGGCTGCTGGTTTTCTAGCAGGCATGTTCGACAGAAGCCGTCGGCTAGAACGGCTTTTTGTACTAGCAAATGTCTCTTGACATTCTGCCCATGTGTACAGTGCTTAACGTTCATAATATGCCAGCACATTAAACAAAGTGGCTGAATTTGTGGAGTTCAGCTTTGATCTTAAGAATCAGGAATGCTGCTGCAGTGCTTTTGGTGTACACAAATTGACAGCACTAGCTGTGACATCATAGACACTCTATGGGGGGGGGGGGGGTATGGGTCCCCTCTTTCCCCGTACATGTAACAACTAAAATATGTTAGCGATAATTAAATACCCGATCCCCAATTTTAGAGAAAAAAATCCAGTTAAAGGAAGACTGAAAAGGTAATCACAGATAAAAAAAAAAAGCGGCGCAACAACATCTGAGGCCGTGTACACACGACCGAGGTTCTCGCTGGAAACCAGCGAGAACCTCGCTGGAAGCTGCATTCCAGCGAGGACCTCGGCCGTGTGTACACTCTCGGCGAGCTTCCCGTCGGGAAGCCCGTCGAGCAGAAATAGAGAGCACGCTCTCTATTTGCTCGACGGCCCGCCTGGAAGAATGGCTGGTTGCCATTCCCGACGGGCGGGTCGCCGATTTCGACGGCCGGCAGGGAACCTCGACGGGCGGAACGATGTGTTCTGCCCGTCGAGGTTCTCTGCCGTGTGTACACGGCCTGACACAAACACTATGCATAAAATGTCTTTAGGTGACAGCTGAGATAAATGTCAAACACAATCCAGCACACTTTACTTCTTTTACAGTAACAGAATTACCTTTAGAATTGGAGGAAACAGCAGATCTTTTAATGGCGTATGTCTTTAGGCACCTTTCAAACATGTCATCCCAGAGCGCCACAACTCCGTCCTTCCCACCGGTGACAAAGCCCTGAGACACACACACAGACACAAAAAAGAATGAGTTCTAGTATATAATGCCATGATATTTTGTGTGTCTGTTCCTAGTGGAACTTTAGTCAGAAAATGCTAAGATCACATCAGGCTGGCCCCTTTTGCAGATATAGCTATGTAAAACATTAAAAATACATTTCTATTCTGTTTAAAATCCACCGTCTGTTTCTGTTTAAAATACAACGTCGTACCCTGCTCTGCACATGCTCAGTTGCTCTTTACTTTTAGGCACTGCTGAATTTGTAGAGGCCGATCTGCCGACAGCCTCAAAGTGAAATGAAATCCTTCTATCCTTTACAGCCAAGGAAGCTGCTTCTGTTTGATCTGCAACTGCCATGGTGCTGCACATGTGATCAGTTATGACACCAACCATTTCATGGCTTGACAGTTTGGTTGAGGAAACAAGCAAATGTGATAGCTAGAAATCCTGGCATTACGGGAATGTAATATTTTGAAACCGTTAAATTGATGGGTTTAGTTCCGCTTTATGATTTACTGCTGTTCAGGGACTCTGGGCTTTTAGCAAAATCCCAGCCCCCTGCAAGAAGGAACAGGAGCAATGCTGGAGGCAATTTACAGCACTCACTAATTCTGGTAGCATAAGGTCTCGTGCACACGGGGCGTTAGAACAAACAAGCTGCAAAGCCACTACTACCAAGGAAAAAGCAGCTGTGAAAACGTGCTTTTAGTAGCCTTTTGCATTGGCGTTAATGCACGTTTAGCCACACTAGCTTTTAGCAGCGTTTCTCTGTCTCTATTCAAAATCAATGGCTCCCTATGAGAGCCCATTGATTTGAATAGAATTCGCACCACAAGTCGGATCATGATGATCCGACTTGCGGTGCGCAGCTTGTGTGCATACCCTCCGGTCAGGTATGGATTTTAAGAGGAACCCTTCGCCAATAAAATTGGTGTGGGGTTCCCCCAAAATCCATACCAGACCCTTATCCGAGCATGCAGCCCGGCAGGCCAGGAAAAGGGGGGGGGGACACGAGCGAGTTCCCCCCTCCTGGACCATACCAAATCACGTAACCTCAACATGGAGGGGTGGGTGCCTTGGGGCAGGGGGGTCATTCGCCCCCCCCCCTCCACCCCAAAGCACCTTGTCCCAATGTTGATGAGGACAAGAGCCTCTTCCCGACAACCCCGGCCGGTCAGAATCTGGAAGCCCCCTATGACAAAAAGTGTCAAAATTATAACAGGTTTTTGACAAAGCAATTTATTAAAGCAGCTCCGGCGCCTCTTCCGATTTCTTCTCCCTCTGGCGATACCTCTGGCGATATCTTAGTCCTCCTGCTCTTCTCCTCTCTCAGCAATATTCTCCCTCGGTTCTTCCCCCAATGTTCTCTCGATGTTCTCTCCCAGTTTAATGCTAGGGTCACAATGCCCCCTTGTGATGTCGGTGGATGGGGCATGAAGGGGCGGTGACGCCACAAGGACAAGCACTAGCTTGTCATCCCCGGCGCCGCGTGTGTTCCAGCGTGGAGCGCGGAAGTGCCGAGCGTAATCAACGCCACAAGCCCAAACTCCACCACGTTCATTTGAAAGGTGCAGTAAATCACTGAGTGATGTCACTGGGTGGCCCCGCCCCATGACTATAAAAGTAATGACCCAGCATTACAGCGAGAGAGAGTCTTGGGAGAACACAGCAGAGAAAACCAGTAGTAGGAGAAGACAGCGGAGAGAGGAGAACCGGCAGCAGGAGAAGACATCAGCGGAGAGAGAAGAACTGGAGGATGAAGACATTACCTGAGGGAGAAGAAATCAGAAGGAGAAGAGACACCAGAGCTGCCTTAATAAATTTCTTCATCAAAAACCTGTGTATGGTTTTTATTTTTGGATGAATGGGTAGGGGTACAATGTACCTCATTCACATACAGTAGGGGGCTGGGATTTGGGTGCCCCCTTGTTAAAGGGGGCTTCCAGACTCCAATAAGCCACCCGCAGAACCCGATAACCAATGGCCAGAGTTGTCAGGAGGAGGCCATTGTCCTCATCAACAAGGAAACAAGGTGCTTTAGGGCAAAGAGGGCGCAGGCCCACCACCCTATGTTATGGGCATGTGGCTCGCATAAAGGTCTGATATGGATTTTTGGTGTGGGAGTTCCCCTTAAAATCCATATCAGACTGAAGGGTCCAGTATGTTCTTGGGGGGAACCCAATGCCAGGTTTTTGTTTTCCATTTTGGCGAGGTTTCCCCTTCAAGATCCTTAGCGCACAAGCAGTGCCACAAGTCGGATCATCATGATTTGACTTGTGGTGTGACTTCTATTCAAATCAATGGGCTCACATAGGGAACCATTTACTTTGCCCCAAAAATGATGTCAAATTTCATGATGTAAAAAATGGGCATTAAAAATTTAGAACATGCTCTAATTTTTCACAACGTTTTTAACGTTGTCGTTTTTAAAGGCGTAAAAAATGGTCGTGTGTGGGCTTTAGCGACGTGAAAAAAACGTGCATGCTCAGAAGCAAGTTATGAGATGGGAGCGCTCGTTCTGGTAAAACTAGCATTTGTAATGGAGTGAGCACATTCATCACGCTGTAACAGACAGCAAAGCATGAATCGTCTTTTACTAACACGAACTCAGCAAGAGCAGCCCCAAGGGTGGCGCATTCCGAATGGAACTTCACCTTTATAGTGTCGTCGTACGTGTTGTACGTCACCGCGGTTTGCTAGAGCATTTTTTTTTTCACGATTGGGTGTAGGCAAGGCCGTTTTAATGATTGGGTTAAAAAAACTTTTTTTAGACCATTAAAAACTTGATTTTTTACAACCTGAAAAACGGTCGTGTGCACACGGCATTAGAGCAGCTTTTATGAGCGTCAGATGTTTTTACAGCTCTAACACCGGTCCTCAAAACACGCTGGCCCTGGGTTTTTTTTTTTACAGCTTGAAACGCTTATGCCACTTGCAGCTCCTAAAAGCCTGTGTGTGCATGGACACATAGAATAACATGGAGAGGCTTTTAAGTTGCAAAAAAAAAAAACGTCTGACGCTGCTAAAACGCCCTGTGTGCATAAGGCCTAATAATTAAAGGGGTTGTAAAAACTTGTCTTTTATTTTCTAAATAGGTTCCTTTAAACTACTGCATTGTTGGTTCACTTACCTTTTCCCTTCTAAATGTTTTTTTTCTTTGTTTGAATTTCTCACTTCCTGTTCCTCCTCTGTAAGCGTTCTACCATCATCCCAGCGGTGGAAAGTCATTTAGAACAGCTTACTGAACACCTTACTGAGGATGAACAGGAAGTGATAAATTCAGACAAAGAAAACAAAGAAAAAAAAACATTTGGAAGGGAAACTAAAGGAAAAGGTAAGTGAACCAACAATGTACTAGATTTAAGTAACCTATTTAGAAAATAAAAAACTATCCTTTGCAACCCCTTTATGGTGGAATGTATGTTCCTTGCTAAAGAACATTATTTTGTATCAAGTTGTTGGGCAAGGTTCCACTTTAAGCCCTGGTTCACACTGGTGCGTTTTGAGATGCGATTTGGCATGTCAAATCGCATGTCAAAACGGCAGATTTTGCCTCAAATTGACGGCAATGGCACCGTCCTAATCGGTGCGACGCTGCATCTGCGGCATTGCACCGATTTCAAAAAGTAGTCTCTGTACTACTTTTTGCGATTTCAGCCTGCGATTTACATTGACATCTGTGCAGAAACTTGCACAGATGTCTCTGAAATCGCGGCTGAAATCGGGACTGCCGGGCGGGAGTGAAATCGTGCGAGTTCAGCTGAACTCGCACTGCTTCACTCCCGCAGCCCAGTGTGAACCTGGGCTAAAGTGGAGTTCCACCCATTTTTTTATGTTTGTCTGTGCTGTATGCCCTAATCTCAGTGTTCAGAATGGACAATTTTTATTTATTTTGTTGCTTGTAAATACCTTTATTTTGTAGTCCTTCATTACTTCCTCCTCCTTATTAGCCTAGGCTATTAAGTCACAAGGCTATTTGCAAGGGTTTCTGGGATAGGCATCATGTTTCCCAGTAGTACTTGCAAACCTGACTGAAACTTATTACATTACTTGTGCAGCACTGAGTATGTGCGAAATATGAAAAGCTGAAATCCAGGAAGTCATACAGTCTGGCTTCATGATGCCCACACTTAAGATGGCCACGGTCTATTTCTAGATTATAAATTAATCTAATCTAAATGCTGTAACAACCTAACAAAACGGACCCTAGACTAACTGTACTAGAATACATTAAGCTTTTGTATTACAGGGGTATTTATATTTAAAAAGTGAAATTGTGGGTGGAACGCCCCTTTAAAGAGTTCAAGTTTGCATTGTGTAGTATTCATGCTGTAAAAAAGAAGCAAACCTAACAGCATTGCAGAGCAGCCCTAAGGAGCTCCCTGTGTTTTAAGAACATGCTGCAATGACAGATTTCACAAGAAAAGTCCCTAACTCCCTTCACAGCATCCAAGGATTTGGGAAGGGGAATTGTCTTTGTTACTGTCATGAATGCATTGCACTTCTTCCTGAAATAGTACAGACTTTTAATTACAAAGCAGATCTAATTAATCAAGTAATTATTTTGTATGTGCTCTAATTAAATGGGCAAGCTGATCCGAAAAGGTCTAGATTAC
This sequence comes from Rana kukunoris, assembly GCA_029574335.1. Classification (NCBI taxonomy): domain Eukaryota; kingdom Metazoa; phylum Chordata; class Amphibia; order Anura; family Ranidae; genus Rana; species Rana kukunoris. Next base: position 541,174,052 of record CM056052.1, on the reverse strand, counting down.
GCTGATCTGCAACCAGAGAATATCCGTTGATCTGCCACTTCAAGTCTATTCAGGAGTTTATTTTCCTTCCCATTTATACAAGGAAATCCTGACTGACTTAAATTAAAAAAATCCCTGAAAGTTTGGAGACCATTTAGGAAAGTTGTTGAAACCTATTAAACATTTGTATATAGATCAGCTGAATCATCAATGCAGTTGCAATTTTATGCCCATCTCATCTTATGGCATTATATCGATGATATATTTTTTTTAAAGAGTCAGCCATACATGTAACATTAGGGTTAAAAAAAAACCTTTACAAATTTTATACCACAGGGACCAAAGTCCTACCATTCAAATGTCCCTAGTTTGTGTCTTCTAAAGTATGTATGTTGGGACCTAAAGCTAGTGGATGAGGGAAAACCATCAAAGCCACAATATGTAATAAAAGGTAATTTATTAATTGTAAAGGGTTCAACGCCAAACTCACCAATAAACTTGTGTCATTTCAGGTTATAATTTTTTAGAAACTATTTCTGTTTGATCACCAGCTGTGGAATACAACGCAAGATCGTTTTCATTTCTTGTTCTGTTGCATGTAAGGTAGGTGGTCATGGGATCAAATCTCACATTTAATGTTTTAAGTCTGGTGTGTTTTGCCTGTCAGAGTTGTTCTGTTACAGTGATTAAAATGTGGCCGGTTCAGCAGATACCGGCTGTGATTCAATGCATGTATGGGCAAGCTCTCTTTCTAGATACAATTACTACTGGCAGTTATAGCCGCTAGCAGTAATCATTATGTTCTGCTGCACCCCCCGACCAGAACACAATAACAATGTGGGAGGGATTCTGCCATCAACACTTTTGATGGAGGAATTTTCCTTCCTTCCACCCGTAGAGGAAGAAAAGAAAATCAAATCATCAATTGGGCTGCCTAAAGCTGGCTATAGATGATTGTTTAGCAAAAAATCCTCCATCCACACAAACAAGGTGGATGGAGGATTTTTTGCTAAACAATCATCTATAGCCAGCTTTAGGCAGCCCAATTGATGATTTGATTTTCTTTTTCAAAAAATGTTTTTCACCCCGTCGGGACATATTATTCCGACAGTGGGACTCTCCGCTACAGTGATCAGCACCTGCAGTCCACTTGCTGCTGTCGCTGATCGACAAACCTTTTCCAACATTCCTGTTTGACAGAGTCGATCTAATAATTGATTTATGTCAAACAGGAACGGCATGGCTACACGTGGATCGAAATTTAGCCAGTCCCTGCTGAACCAGCAGAATTTTAATCCATCCTGTGGCAAGTTTAAATCTGTCTTTATCTGTCCAGCGTGTCTTGAAACTCTGTTTTTGTCTGTGATTGTCCAGTTAAGCTTACTGTGAGCTGACCTGCCACACAAGTCCATCCCCACATTCAAGAACTCTGGCGATGACAAGGTGTTTATGGCCCTTGTTCCCTGCTGAGAACCATTTACCATCAGTTGGCAATGCAGTATATTTCTGTCTTCCAAGATTCTGTACCTGCTCTCCTCCTGTTGTCTTTCCTGTGTTAACTTTTCTGTTCCTGTTCTACCCTAAATATCTACTATTTTTGTCAACATGTTCCTTTGCTCCAGGATTTCTCGGTACCCCTACATTAGGGGTAGGCAACCTCCCGGCACTAGTGCCGCAAGCAACACACGAAGCCTCTTTTGCCAGCACTCGACTCCCTCCCCCATCAGCAGAGCAGTGCAGGGTTACAGTGGTGGGACAGATGTGCAGGGTGGTACAGTGATGGGACAGAATTTCAGGGTGGTACAGATGTGCAGGATGGTACAGTGGTGGGACAGATGAGAAAGGGGGTACGTTGGTAGGGCAGATGAGCAGGAGGGTACAGTGGTGGGGCAGATGAGAAAGGGGGTGCGTTGGTGGGGCAGATGAGCAGGGTGGTACAGTGGTGGGGCAGATGAGAAAAAGGGGTACATTGGTGGGGCAGATGAGAAAGAGGGGTACAGTGGTGAGGCAGATGAGAAAGGGGGTACGTTGGTGGGACAGATGAGCAGGGTAGTACAGTGGTGGGGCAGATGTGCAGAGGGTCACAGTGGTGCGACAGATGTTCAGGGGGTTACATGGGTGGTGCAGATGAGCAGGGGGTTACAGTGGTGTGGCAGATTTGCAGCAGAAACAGTGATCTGTGGTGTGGAGGTGCAGGAATTGGGGCTGATCTGAGACGTGAGGGGGCAAGATGGTAATTTCTCACTACTAAAGTAGTTTACAGAATTTACTTTATAAATAATCCTTTTCACGATTGAGAGTGTGAAGTTGAATTTTTGTTAAAAAAAAATCGGCACGCTCAATTTCTTTGAAAACATTTTTCGGCACACTGTGCTCAAAAGGTTGCCTACCCCTTCTCTACATAGTAGTCTCCTGTGACAGTTCACTAGGGAACCAAGCTGCTTTGTGCATATTAGTCAGGTGTGGCCCTGACTACAAAATGAGCAACACAGGCAGGTTGTTTTCCTAGTAAAGGCCAAAGAATATGAGAAATTATCACGTTATTCTAATTCATAAATAAAAAAAGCACACACAGACAAGTAGCTTTTTACTTTTCCTGCATCTTTGCAGTTCTTCTATTAATGGTCTGCAAGGGCAATGGATGCTAAAGGCCATGGTTACGTCTACTGGTCACCTCACTAGTAATGTGACAGCACATAGGGAAGGGAAGAAGAGCAGACCTGAATATGAAAGCAAACAAATGGTCTAAAGCAGGGCTCAAAATTTCAACCCCTGAGCTACTAGCCAGGTTTTAAGAGTTACTCGCCACCAGTTGCCCCACCTAATTCATACACTGCCCTGCGCCTAATTGCACCTGTAAACACCATGGAATGACAACATTTTATGCAGAATCAAGTTACAAAATTACCAACAACAACTTTAACAAAATGGGACAGGGCACTGGGGGCAGACCAGAGGGACAGGGCACTGGGGGCAGACCAGAGGGACATGGCACTAGAACTGGGTCTTTTCCCCATTCTATTGCTGTCTCCTCTGCAACTCCCATCCATCCTCTCTCTCTCTCTCTCTCTCTCCTATTCATCTCATCATCAGGAGCCTGTGTGTGTGGCTCCACGCTTGCATGTCCCCACTTCCCCCTTTTATTCAGGCTGGCAGTGAGGAGAGGAGCTGCAGCACAGCGAGAGGGAGTACAATCCAGTGCTGAGATCCACACAACTGCACAGCCATTGACACCATAGCACAGCGCACACTGACACAGCACACATTGAGACCAGTCTGTTCACAGTGCTCAGGCTGAACTGTTGGACACTTACATAGAGCACAAGGAGAAGAAATCTGCACAAACTGGAAGGCTGCCACTCATGTCAGGGCAACTTTCAGTGATCGCTGCACCGGAGTGGTAATTTTCACAATCCTCCACCTCACTGATTACTTTCTGCTCTCCAGCTACATTGGTCGGGGCCCAGGGGGAGGGGGGCAGGCTCAGAGAGGTCATACTGTTAGGTCCCATGGCTTAATGAGAATTGTAAGGAGAGCACCTGTGTACTGCTCTGCCTGTGCGCAGCTCACCAGACTACTTTTCCCGAGCATGCACCTTTCCTCTTCGGCCACCAATCTCATCAGGACTCTAAGTGTAGGCACAGATTGCCGGGAGATTAGTCATGCAGCCCTGTCATCACTCGCTCCCAGCTTAAATCCGCTTGCCAAATGCTAGTAGGCGAGTGGAAATTTTGAGGGCTGGTCTAAAGGACTTTTTGGTCTGCCAAAAATGTTGTTCCTAATAAAACACATTAATGTGCTAAATACAGAAATCAAAGTTTGCGATATATAGAGGTTTTCTTTCATGATATATTCTATATACAGTGCTGTGTAAAATAATTTGCCCCTTTCCTGCATATTTCTCACACTTAAATGATTCAGAACATTAAACAAATTGTAATATTACACAAAGATAACCTGAGTAAATAAAAAAAATTCAGTTTTTAAATGAGGATTTCATTTATTAAGGGCAAAAAAAATGTCCAAATCTGCCTGGCCCTGTTAAAACGTAACCCCCCCCCCCCCCTTTTCAACATCATGAAGGAGCTGTGATTAACCACATTTTTTGGAATTAGTCTGGAAAGAGTTACAAAGCCATTTCTAATGCCTTGTACACACCATTATTTTTCCTGACTTGCAAAAAGCCATTGTTTTTCCCCACGTGATTCCTCTCCAGCCTGACTTGCATACACACGTTTATGCAAAAAAAACGTCCGACCAAAGCGCGGTGACATACAACACGTATGTCGGGACTATAAAGGGGAAGTTCCTTTCAGATGGTGGCACCCTTTGGGCTGCTTTGCTGATCTTCGTGTTAGTAAAAGTTTGGTGAGAGACGATTCGCGATTTTCAGTCCGTTACATCGTGACGAATGTGATATCTCCATTTCGAACGCTAGTTTTACCAAAACGATCGCTCCCGTCTCATACTTGATTCTGAGCATGCACGTCTTTTCCCCCTCGGAAAAGCATACACGCGACTTTTTTGCGACGAGAAAAAAAATGATGGGAAACGCGAGGCGAATAAAGAGAGCTGGTTTCAATTTTTTTGCAAGCAGTTTTTCGTCGAGGAAAACTGCTGGTGAGCATACACAGGACCGGTTTTCACGAGCAATATAAAAAATTGCAATTTTCTCATCGTGAAAAAAGTTCGTAAGGCTTTGGGACTCCAGTGAACTACTGTGAGAGCCATTATCAAAAAAAATTAAGAAAACTTGGAACAGTGGTAAACCTTTCCAGGAGTGGCCTACCAAAATTACTCCTAGAGTGCAACAACTCATCCAGAAAATCATAAACCCAGATCATCATCTAAAGAACTGCAGGCCTCACTTGCCTCAGTTAAGGTCAGTGTTCATGATTCAATAAGAAAAAGACTGTACATAAATTGCATTCATGGGAACGTTCCAAGGGAAAATCCACTGCTGACCATAAAGGTTTGTCTTACATTTGCCAAAAACATTTGGACTTGTTTGACTTAGAGAGAGTACCGTATATACTCGGGTATAAGCCAAGTTTTTCAGCCCTTTTTTTAGGGCTAAAAATACTCCCCTCAGCTTACATTTGAGTCAGTGTACCTGAATTCTTGACAGGCATCCATTTTTTTTAAAGTCGCGGCTTCCTCCTGGTGTTCTGTTCTGTGATAGGCATTTGACACTGTCTTCCGCCTATCACGGAGGTCCTCTCATCCTCTGACAGTCTCCCAGCAGACACTGTGTTCAGTGTTCCGCCAATCACGGACGCCCTCTTGTCCGAGGATGAAAGAATGTCCGTGATTGGCGGGAAAAAAGGAACACAGTGTCCGCTGAGAAACTGAGTCTGAGGAGGAGAGGACATCCGTGATAGGCGGATAACACAGTGTCAAATGCCTATCACGGAACGGAACGTCAGGAGGAAGCCGCGACTTTAAAAAAATGGATGCCTGGCAAGAATTCAGGTACTTGGGCACAGTGCGACTGCAATGGACACAGTGAGGTATGACACAGTGAGACTGCAATGGACACAGTGAGGTATGGCACAGTGAGACTGCAATGGGCACAGTAAGGTATGGCACAGTGAGACTGCAATGGGCACAGTAAGGTATGGCACAGTGAGACTGCAATGGGCACAGTAAGGGTATGGCACAGTGAGACTGCAATGGACACAGTGAGGTATGGCACAGTGAGACTGCAATGGACACAGTGAGGTATGGCACAGTGAGACTGCAATGGGCACAGTAAGGTATGGCACAGTGAGACTGCAATGGGCACAGTAAGGTATGGCACAGTGAGACTGCAATGGGCACAGTAAGGGTATGGCACAGTGAGACTGCAATGTGCACAGTGAGGTATGGCACAGTGAGACTGCAATGGGCACAGTGAGGCGTGCAAATGGGCATTGTTGACCCTCCTTTCCCGCTTACAGTAGCTGCTGCATTCTCACCCTAGGCTTATACTCGAGTCAATACGCTTTCCCAGTTTTTAGTGGAAAAATCAGGTCCTCTGCTTATACTCGGGTCGGCTTATACTCGAGTGTATACGGTATGTTTAGAATTTATGTGTTTACCACTTATGATCGTTTGGGCTATCATTTGCAACTGCTTTTTTTAGTAGTATCAAAATTGGTTTAATGATCTGAATCATTAAGTGTGACAAATATGCAAAAAAAAAAAAACAGGAAGGGAGCAAATATTTTGTTCACAGCACTGTACATATTCATATTTTTTAGGACAAAGTAACCTATGTAAGTACATCCATTGGTTGTCAGTCAACCATATACACAGACTCAACAACAGGACAGCATACGTATAAAGATGTTATCACCTTATCCAATGCGTACATGGCAAATACTGGTCCGTCGTGGGCTTTAATGGTTTTAAGCAGCACAATGTCTTTCCAGATATAGATATCTCCAGTGGCTGCACCGGAAAACACCAGTTCTTCTGCCCGTCCATAAGCAACACACATCATTGTTTCTAGTTTTGCGACATTTCCAAACGTTCCTCGTTTTGCAGTAAAGCCACCCCCTGCCAAGATGATGTAGTAGATAACAGTCATTTAATGTAAACATGACACTTCTGGTCATTGAATCTGACCACAGTAATATATTTCAGGCACCTTCCTAGTATACATCATTTATACAGAATTGCTCCCAGCTCTTAGCCAACTACTACAAAGTTATAATGTAGTAAAGATATAGGGTGTAAATTACACTGTCCAAGGGTTTTTTCCCAGTTTGGGGATCACTATGATGGGCAAATAAAGCATGGCCGAGGGAAACGGGATTGCCTAAGAAGAAGTTGTAAAAATAATGAATAGATGAGGTACAAGGATACAAAGGAATTATGTAAAGTGGTTGTATATAGAAGGCCAGCAGGGTGCATTTTATTTTAGGTAGACCTCAAGAAGATAAGTAGGAATTTATGCATTTGGAATTGGTGTCGATATTGGGAGCCTGTGCATTATGTACTAGTTTATGAAGGTTGGAGAAGTAGATTTTGAAGGCATCTGCTACTTTTCTTTAGGGCCATAGGTTAAGAAGCCATGAAAGTCATGTAAGATTAACACTTCAAAGCAGGTAACCTAGGCTCAGTTAAAGCACGGAATGTAAGCACTAGGGTGGCTTCCGGGACATTTAAAAGCCTTTAAGTCAGGTGCGCTGGCACACAAACAGGCAAACCTGTTCTCTGGGACACAAAGGAAAACACGAGGTGACATCAGTGCATCGCTCCTCCCTACACGTTTCGTCAGAGATGATGTCGTCCAGGGGCACTGGACGTCATCTCTGAAGAAACGCGCAGGGAGGAGCGATGCGCTGATGTCACCTCGTGTTTTTCTTTGTGTCCTGGAGAACAGGTTTGTCTGTTTGTGCGCCAGCGCACCTGACTTAAAGGCTTTTAAATGTACATTTACGTGAAATACATTTTTTTTAAATAAATTATTAAAAAAAGGTTTTTACGCTATATGGAGCTTTCTTTATCTTTCTGAGGGGGCCCTCAGAGAAAAGGAAACACGTGATCAAAAAGAAAACCATTTGGGCTCCAAATGCTGTAAAAGTGAGTACATCAGGTAGACTGTGAATATATGAAGGTATAATATTGTTAAAAAGTATCGAACAATAAATGGAGCCCATCACCAAGATAAAAGGTGGATAGAAATGAAGTGTGGGAATGGTAAAAAAAAAAGCCATACCTGCTCAGAAGGAAAGGAAGAGTGCAAAGGATATAAGAAACATGATGAAAGCCAGACAATGCTGTCTTCAATCAAACACTGACAAGCATAGCTTTAAGTAATCACGTGGCTGGGCTTTCTGCCTATGGTTTTTAGTGTTTGATTGAAGACAGCATTGTCTGGCTTTCATCATGTTTCTTATATCCTCTGCACTCTTCCTTTCCTTCTGAGCAGGTATGGCTTTTTTTCACCATTTCCACACTTCATTTGTATCCATCTTTTATCTTAGGCCCCTTTCACATTGGGGCTGGAGCTGCGCTGGCGGTATAGCGCCCTAAAATTTTTGGGCTTTACCTTCGGATTTCCTGCGAGTTGCGGCCGCAAGCGGTGCGGTATTAACACCCGCTAGCGGCCGTGAAAGGGTCAATACCGCTCTATAGAGGGGCATTGTGGGCGGTATTGCCGCGGTTTCGCATTGTTTTCAATAGGAAGGAGCAGTGAAGGAGCGGTATACACGCCGCTCCTCTCACCGCTCCAAAGATGCTGCTGACAGGAGATTTTTTTATCTCCCACCAGCGCATCGCCTCAGTGTGAAAGCCCTCGGGCTTTCACATTGAGGTTGCTTGGCAGGAGTTTTTCAGGCGGTATAGCAGCGCTATTTTTAGCGCTGTACCGCTTGAAAATCTCCTCAATGTGAAAGGGGCCTTAGTGTTGGGCTCCATTTACTGTTCAATACTTTTCAACAATATTATATACTAGAAAATGAGAAAAGTGCATTGGGCCAATTTTGATGCACCATTTTCTTTTTACATAGTTAGCTAGGTTGAAAAAAGACACAAGTCCATCCAGTTTTAGATGGTTTTAGTTTATTCACTCCGAAGTTACCCCACCATGTTGCTTTTCAAGTGATTGTTTATGATGGACAACTGTCCTATACCTCAATATGTCATCTCCAAGTTGCTATGATTGCTTTTTTGACTATCTGGTTAATAATATGTGATTGTTATGCTTATTTAACATGCATGTACTCATTTTGCTATGTTATATTTTTTAATGTATTGAATAAAACATGTCATCTTTTTATTAGCATATTGAAATATGTCATCTTTAAAGTGGATGTAAACCCAAAAAAAACATTTTTTTTTTTGATGTCACAATGTAGAGTATAAGATTTCCTATCATCTGTACCCAGTCTTGTCACAGAGAGTTAATCCAGCTCTGAGTAATCCTCTTGTAATGTTCAGTGCAAATTAACAGAATTCCAGATAAAAACTTGCTAAATTATAAAGTCCGTTTCACTGTTTTTGCTTTCAGTGACAGGTTATTTACGTATCTAGCTTGGACATGTTTATCATATGTTATGTTTTGTTTATCATAACATGAGGTGACCCAAAGTTCATTGTATATTACCAGGATGTGTTATGTGGGGGAGGGTGGATTTCTCACTTTTTATACCTCATGTTATGATAAACATAACATAACATATGATAAACATGTCCAAGCTACATATGTAAATAACCTGTCACTCAAAGCAAGAAGAGAGAAAACTGACTTTTTATTTAGGCAAGTTTTTATCTGGAAGGCTGTTCATTTTACTGAACATTGAAAGAGGATTACTCAGATCTGGATTAACTCTGTGTGGCAAGACTGGGCACAGATGATAGGAAACCTTATACTCTACATTGTGACATCAAAAAAAAAAATTTTGGGGGTTTACATCCACTTTAAAGATGACATATTTCAATATGCTAATAAAAAGATGACATGTTTTATTCAATACATTAAAAAATATAACATAGCAAAATGAGTACATGCATGTTAAATAAGCATAACAATCACATATTATTAACCAGATAGTCAAAAAAGCAATCATAGCAACTTGGAGATGACATATTGAGGTATAGGACAGTTGTCCATCATAAACAATCACTTGAAAAGCAACATGGTGGGGTAACTTCAGAGTGAATAAACTAAAACCATCTAAAACTGGATGGACTTGTGTCTTTTTTCAACCTAGCTAACTATGTAACTATGTAAAAAGAAAATGGTGCATCAAAATTTTTTTTTTGGGTTTACATCCACTTTAAGCCATGTTAGACCTACCTAATTTAAAGTCCCAAACCCTCTTTTTCTTGCATATAGATAGGGATGGAGATGTGTGATCCTACACACCTCATTTAAAGTCCCAAACCCCTCTTTCTGTTTCATACGCTTCTGCTTGATCCCTACCTGCTATACAGGCAGACGCCCCCCCCCCACTTCCTGTTCTGTCTAAAACCCATCACCGTCAGACAGTAATTGAGGGAAAATCTCTCCGATGGGAATACAGACTGCAAACACAACCTGATGGAGGGTCTACATCGTCCTCTTTTCACTTATAAAAAAAACCTCACATGTATAAAGCTTTAATTAAAAAACTGTATTCAATGATTCACTGTGATTATCATCCATGTTTCGGTTCTTCTGAACATAAGATCATAACTGGGATGGAAATCCATTGTAAAAGCTTATTGATTGGCTTTGCAGTGGTTTTTAATTCCACTACAATTTCAATTATTTGGTCACTTGCAACCATTAAATCATGGGTAGCTGACTGCAGGGCCTGTTCAATTAAATGCAATCATATTTTCCAGCAGTGACCAGCATCTAAAAGTACCAGGGATCCCTAGACAAGTTTTACCTGTTTGTTGCCAGAACTTGATGTGCTTTATGCCAACGGTGACCAGCTTATCAGTGTGATGTGGATTGCATTTCACAACAAAAATTTTATCCTTGTGCCCTCTGCAGAAAATAAAATACACAATGTAAAGTTATACATTAGACAGTACCACCCACACTACCCTATATTAGGTCCTACTATCTCAAGGGAATAAAGAAAAAAGGCAATACTTTATAAAATTAACAAATGGCAAAGATGTATTCTGGAGCTCTAGAGCAGAAAGTGACTGGAGTTCCAATAGGTTAGAGTTCAAAGCAAAAATATGTCACCAGCACACCATGGATCTTTCAGAGCAGGTCCAAAACCTTTATTCAGCAATCATAGCGCAATAACAAAAGCAACGTTTCGAAGCTTTGCAGGACCCCTTCATCAGGTATGTTACGTAACGTGACTGATGAAGAGGTCCTGTGAGGCTCCTGTTATTACGATGTGATTGCTGAATAAAGCTTTGAATCCCATTTTGGAGATCTGTGATATGCTGGTGACATACTTTCGCTTTTATTTTTTGGTCTCCAGACAAAATGGGTTGCTGCAGCACCCATATATATTCGCAGCCATATCGCAGGAAAGAGTGTTTTGGGACTAGTGTCTTCAGTCTCCGAATGCGCATACCATATACCATAGTCTCTGACAGTCTCCTGCAGAATGATTAAGGTCCACACAGGGCTGAAATATGTAAGCAAGGAAGGACACGTATTGTGATCCCACTAGTGCAGGGTTTTTCAACTCCAGTCCTTTAAGGCACACCAACAGGTCAAGTTTTCAGTATTTCCCTCATATGAAATGGCTGTGGTGATTACTAATGGCCCATACACACGATCCGAATATCGGCCGACGGATCGTACGACTTTTTTTGCTTAATAATCGCGAGTAAAATAAAATAGGTTTTAAACTCACAAAAATTATCGTACGATAGAAAAAAACGATCGGAAGTGATGTCACGTGTTGTAATGTATTTGTATTGTATTGTCGGACGACGGCTGTACTGACTAAACGAAAAAAGGATTTTTAATAACAGCTTACCTGTAAAATCCTTTTCTTGAAGTACATCACGGGACACAGAGCGCATAGCCATTACATATGGGTTATATGGGTACCTTCAGGTGTGGACACTGGTGTAATCAACTTCACAGGAAGTTCCTCCCTATATAACCCCCTCCCACTGAGAGTGCTTCAGTTTTTTCGCCAGTGTCTTAGGTGTTGGTCACGTCTAGCTGTCCCTCGGAGGTCTCGGGACCCAGGATAGCTAGCCGGATCCGTCCGAAGTGCTTCAAAGCCAAGGTGTACGGTACCCGGGCCCTGCTGGAGTGGGGGTTTGCCTATAATGCCTCTCCTTGGAGGGCTGGATTCTGGGCTCCAGTGCCTTGGTCTCTTCCAGGACTAAACGCTACTGATGCCAGGATGCTATATAGGTCCAGGGGTGTGGGTTCCTTAAACACAGGACCCCGGTCCCTGAAGGTCCGAGACAATACCCACGGAGATGGGGGAAGATTGGGCCTCTTGCAATTTGCAATACCCTGCGGCGTGGAGCAGGTAAGAGGGAACCTGCGGGACTTGGTTCGACAGTAGGTATCCCCCTGGGGGTTCTGGGTTGGCTAACAGTATGCTTGTGCATCAGCCACTATCTCCACTATGTCTGTGTGGGCAGGATGGGATACTAATGTTTACCCAGATAACATGTAGATATATGTATACTTGTGTAAGATATATATTTGCTACTCACCCCAGGTCTGCCTGTTAGCATTGATACTGCAACCCCACATGTTTTAAAAGAGGAAATTGCTGGTAAACTCCTGTTTTTAGGAAGCCCATGGGGACAGCTTCCTCTCTGTGTGTGCACTACAATGAGATTAGTGCTTACCTGGTGTCTGTTGGTGCTGCCTAGCGCTGGTCCATGTTGTTCCTCTGCTCTGCTTCCTCCATGTGGTTTCAGCGTGGGGGGGGTGCGCGCGCGTGTGCGCGTGCGCGTGCACGCCGCCTTTTATAGCGTCGGCGTGCGTCGGGGGGGCGGGCCAGCAGCGTCAGGGTCTGTTTAAAGAGAAAACTTTTTCTCTGGCTGGTCTTTCCCTCCTGGAGGCAGAGGAAGAAAGGATACAGAGCGTGCAGCTGGGTCTTTTGGCCACACAGGGACACCTAGTGGCGGTTTTGTGGATCTTCAGGTCTAGGACTTAGGTCCACTATTGACCAGAAAAAAAAAAAAAAAAAAAGGAAGTTTTTTTGCTTAAAGGGACTCAGCCTTAGATCCAGCAGTATTTGAGTTTACCTTGGACTCCGGCTAACGGGCATTGGTGTGTCAATACTCACAGGTTTCCTCAGTATTGCCACCTCCCAGGCGGGTAAAAAAAAAAAAAAAAAAAAAAAATTTATTTTGGAAAAATAAAAAATAAAATAGTTTTTTTCATTTTCCTCATACCTGTCCTCATATTGGTTACTCCTAGCTGCAACAGTCAGGTGTTGGCTATAGGGGTGACTCAAGGTTGTACAATGGCTCCAAAGGGATCTGGACCAGCCAAGGCTGCTAAAGGTGCCAAGAAGCTAAAGGGGTCTCCATCGGGGTCAGAGGATTTGGGCCAGGCTTCAACAGCCCCACCCTCGCCAGTTAGAACACCGAGTGGCATAGTACAAGAGCCATTGGGGGTGCTGGGGGCAGAGGCGGCCCCCGATCCACCCATTCCCGTTTACGTGACGGAAGAAATGCTAGCAGCCACCATGAGTGGGCTAGAGAAAAGGTTAACTGCGTTATTTGCCCGTCCTTGGCCAAGTAGCAAGCGGGCTAGATCCCCCTCACCCAGTGTGGGGTTTTCAGATGCGGAGGTCTCCTCTTCTGAGGAACGGGACCCACAAGGGGATCAGGCAGACCCAAGTCCCGACGGTTCAGACAGGGAAGATTCCACTATAGATGAATATTTCTCGGCCTCTCAAGCGGAGAGCCTGTGGATCCAGTCTTTGACAGATATGGTTCGCACTGCCTTTAAACTTCCAGTGCCAGAACTAGTAGCCCCGGAGGTATCCTCATTGGGTTCTTTAAAGGCTCCATTAACTTGTGCGTCTTTTCCAATGCACCCCCTTCTGCGGAGCGTGATTTACCAGGATTGGGCTCGACCTGATAGAATCTTTGTCCCTCCTAAAAGATTCTCTATTCTCTACCCTATGGAAGAGGAATATTTAAAGAAATGGGCACTCCCCACGGTGGACGCGGCCATTTCCTGCGTGAATAAATCCCTGACCTGTCCGGTTGAAAATGTCCAGATGTTCAAGGATCCGGTCGACAAAAAATTCGAGACCCTACTGAAAGCCGCTTTCACCTCAGTAGGTGCCATGGTTCAGCCAGCAGTAGCAGCCATTGGTGTCTGTCAGGCCTTGAAGGATCAGGCAAAACATATATTAAAGGACATGCCGGCTCAGCATACTCATGAATTAGCAGAATTCCCTAGGGCTCTCTGCTTTGCAGTAGATGCTATTAAGGACTCCATCCAACAGGCATCTCGTTCATCTCTACTGATGGTTCACATGCGTCGTCTTTTGTGGCTAAAGAACTGGTCAGCAGAGGCACCCTGCAAAAAGCTTTAAAATAGCTCCACCAACAGAAAAAAAGGGGGCGTGAACCGGGCCAGAGGATTCTATACTGCTGCCCGTAGGACCGCCTGCCCAAATGCTACGTTCGTAGCTTTTGTGACGTCCAACTTATAAAATTTAGTAAACGTATGTACGGAAGACCAGGTTGCCGCTTTGCAAACCTGTGCCATAGAGATCTGATGGTGTGCCGCCCAAGAGGCACTCATGGCCCTCGTAGAATGGGCCTTAACTGATAAGGGAGGTGGAACGCGCTTCAGACCATAGGCCTGAAAAATCAGCTGCTTAATCCACCTAGCCAAGGAAGACTTGGCAGCCGGTTGACCCTTCTTGGGGCCATCCGGGAGAACGAAAAGCACATCTGTTTTCCGAATCTTTTCTGTAGCCTTGAGATAAACCCTCATGGCTCGGACCACGTCCAAAGTATGAAGCAATCTTTCCTCTCTGGACTGGGGAGTAGGAAAGAAGGATGGTAGGACTAGGTCCTGATTCAAGTGAAAACTGGATATGACCTTAGGAAGGAAAGAAGGTTGAGGCCGCAGAACCACTCTGTCCTTATGCAGAATCAGGTACGGTTCCCTGCAAGACAAGGCTGCCAGCTCGGAGACTCTTCTGGCCGAAGCCATAGCCACCAAGAAAACCAATTTTCGGGTTAGCAGCACAAGAGGGATTTCTTTCAGAGGTTCAAACGGCTGTCTTTGTAAAGCTGACAAGACCAGATTTAAATTCCAGGGGCAGAGGGGAGCTCTAATAGGGGGATTTACATGCAAGACCCCCTGCAAGAAGGTTTTTACAAGCGAATGCGTGGCCAAAGGCCTTTGAAACCATATCGCTAAGGCAGACACCTGCCCCTTTAGAGTACTAAGAGCTAACCCCTTGTCAACGCCAACCTGTAGGAATCGCAAGATCCTGTCAATAAAAAACTTGCGAGGATGCCCTCCTTGAGACTCGCACCACTCCACATAGGTCTTCCAGACTCTGTAATAGATATTTCTAGAAACTGGTTTTCTAGCTTGAATTAGCGTAGATATGACCTGGGCTGAGAGGCCCCTGCCCTTAAGAATTAGGGATTCAGCCGCCAAGCCATCAAATTTAGCTGCTGTGAAGCAGGGTGGTAGATCGGGCCCTGAGACAGCAGATCTGGGCGCAGGGGGAGTGGCCACGGTGCCCCTACTGACATCCTCACGATGAGTGCGTACCAAGCCCTTCTGGGCCAGGCTGGGGCCACCAGGATCACCGGCCTGCGCTCCACCCTGATCCTTCGTAGAAGGCGGGGAATCATCTGTAGTGGAGGGAACGCATACAGGAGAGAAAACTGGTGCCAGGGGCAAACCAACGCATCGGTCCCGTAGGCCGAGGGGTCCCTGGCTCGGGATACGAATTTGTCCAATTTCTTGTTGAATCTTGTTGCCATGATGTCCACATCGGGAACTCCGAATCTTTGGCAAATCTCTTGGAATACCTGGGGGTGAAGAGACCACTCTCCCGGGAGTAACTGTTGACGACTCAAAAAATCTGCTTGAGAATTGTCTATCCCTGGGATGAACACTGCTGAGATGCAGGGTACATGGGCTTCGGCCCATGAGAAAATCAGGTTTACTTCCCTTTGAGCCGCTAGGCTCCTTGTGCCCCCCTGGTGGTTTATGTATGCCACCGCCGTGGCATTGTCGGACTGTATCCTTACTGGCAGACCCTGCAGGGGGAGAGTCCAGGCGACCAGGGCCAACCGAGCAGCTCTGATCTCTAGGACATTGATGGGAAGCAGACTTTCTGCCTCTGACCACTGTCCCTGCTGGGTCCGTTTTCCTAAGATTGCCCCCCAACCTGTTAGGCTGGCATCTGTGGTTACTATTTTCCACGTGATGGGGCAAAAGGTTTTCCCTTTTGACAATTTTTGAGGGATCAGCCACCAGTACAGGCTGCGCTTGACCCCTGGGGAAAGAACTAATGGACGGTCTAATGCCTGTATGGACTTGTTCCAAGCAGAGAGAATAGCTGCCTGAAGAACTCTGGTATGGATCTGGGCATAGGGCGCTGCTTCGAAGGCGGCCACCATCTTTCCCAGCAGTCGCATGCATAGGCGAATAGTCGGCTTCTTTTTGCCTAAGACTATTTGAATCGTTTGAATCAACGACCTGATCTTCCCTTGAGGTAGAAATACCTTCTGGCATTCTGTATCTAACCGAAAGCCTAGATATTCCAACTGCCTTGTGGGTTGTAACCTTGATTTTTCTTGGTTCACAATCCATCCGAATTCTTTTAGATGACGCACTGTGCGGACTACTGCATGATTGAGGTTGGAAGCTGATCTGTCGATAACCAGGAGATCGTCCAGGTACGCCAGGACCAAGATGCCTTCTGTCCT
This sequence comes from Rana kukunoris, assembly GCA_029574335.1. Taxonomy (NCBI): domain Eukaryota; kingdom Metazoa; phylum Chordata; class Amphibia; order Anura; family Ranidae; genus Rana; species Rana kukunoris. The sequence continues at coordinate 541,157,732 of CM056052.1, read as the reverse complement.
TAGGACGTCTAGCACCGGGGCTAACACCTTTGTGAATACCCGCGGAGCTGTTGCCAACCCGAAAGGGAGGGCTACGAACTGGAAATGACTTTGATTTATCGTAAAACGAAGAAACTTGTGGTGTGCTGGGTAAATCGGCACATGCAGATATGCATCCTTTATGTCTATAGATGCTAGAAAGTCGCCCTGATGCAGGCTGGCTGTCACTGAACGTATGGAGTCCATACGAAAGGTCTGAATCTTTAGAAAGCGATTTAGGCGTTTGAGGTCTAATATAGGCCTGACGTCGCCATTGGGTTTTGGTACAACAAAAAGGTTGGAGTAGAATCCCTGACCCCATTCTTGGGTTGGTACTTCTACAATTACTCCTTGGAGCAATAGGCGATCCAACGCCTTTACGAGAGAGGCCCTTCTTAATGGGTTGCTTGGAAGACTTGACCCCTGAAAATGAGGAGGGGGGATTTCTCGAAACTCTAGTTTGTATCCCGTGACTACCACGGACCGAACCCACGAGTCGGAAATTCTGGCCTTCCAGACTTCGGAGAAAAACCGAAGTCTTCCCCCCACCCGAGAGAGTGGGGGCGCCCCTTCATGAATCTGATTTGATGACTGGTTTAGCCGGCTTGCGAGACCAGGGTCTCTTGTTTGCCGCGGCTTGACCCTGTGGGCGGCTATTAACCGCTGGACGCCCGGGAGGCCGTCGATACTGACGAGAAGTCGAAGGGGCTGAGCCTACAATGGCCTGTCGTTTAAACGTGGGCCCACGCGGTCTTTTCTTGACCGGTAAGGAAGTACTTTTCCCACTTGATATGGTGTGGATATATTTATCTAGGTCTTCCCCGAATAGTCTTCCCCCATGAAAGGGAAACCCTGCTAAAAGCTTTTTGCAGGGTGCCTCTGCTGACCAGTTCTTTAGCCACAAAAGACGACGCATGTGAACCATCAGTAGAGATGAACGAGATGCCTGTTGGATGGAGTCCTTAATAGCATCTACTGCAAAGCAGAGAGCCCTAGGGAATTCTGCTAATTCATGAGTATGCTGAGCCGGCATGTCCTTTAATATATGTTTTGCCTGATCCTTCAAGGCCTGACAGACACCAATGGCTGCTACTGCTGGCTGAACCATGGCACCTACTGAGGTGAAAGCGGCTTTCAGTAGGGTCTCGAATTTTTTGTCGACCGGATCCTTGAACATCTGGACATTTTCAACCGGACAGGTCAGGGATTTATTCACGCAGGAAATGGCCGCGTCCACCGTGGGGAGTGCCCATTTCTTTAAATATTCCTCTTCCATAGGGTAGAGAATAGAGAATCTTTTAGGAGGGACAAAGATTCTATCAGGTCGAGCCCAATCCTGGTAAATCACGCTCCGCAGAAGGGGGTGCATTGGAAAAGACGCACAAGTTAATGGAGCCTTTAAAGAACCCAATGAGGATACCTCCGGGGCTACTAGTTCTGGCACTGGAAGTTTAAAGGCAGTGCGAACCATATCTGTCAAAGACTGGATCCACAGGCTCTCCGCTTGAGAGGCCGAGAAATATTCATCTATAGTGGAATCTTCCCTGTCTGAACCGTCGGGACTTGGGTCTGCCTGATCCCCTTGTGGGTCCCGTTCCTCAGAAGAGGAGACCTCCGCATCTGAAAACCCCACACTGGGTGAGGGGGATCTAGCCCGCTTGCTACTTGGCCAAGGACGGGCAAATAACGCAGTTAACCTTTTCTCTAGCCCACTCATGGTGGCTGCTAGCATTTCTTCCGTCACGTAAACGGGAATGGGTGGATCGGGGGCCGCCTCTGCCCCCAGCACCCCCAATGGCTCTTGTACTATGCCACTCGGTGTTCTAACTGGCGAGGGTGGGGCTGTTGAAGCCTGGCCCAAATCCTCTGACCCCGATGGAGACCCCTTTAGCTTCTTGGCACCTTTAGCAGCCTTGGCTGGTCCAGATCCCTTTGGAGCCATTGTACAACCTTGAGTCACCCCTATAGCCAACACCTGACTGTTGCAGCTAGGAGTAACCAATATGAGGACAGGTATGAGGAAAATGAAAAAAACTATTTTATTTTTTATTTTTCCAAAATAAATTTTTTTTTTTTTTTTTTTTTTTTACCCGCCTGGGAGGTGGCAATACTGAGGAAACCTGTGAGTATTGACACACCAATGCCCGTTAGCCGGAGTCCAAGGTAAACTCAAATACTGCTGGATCTAAGGCTGAGTCCCTTTAAGCAAAAAAACTTCCTTTTTTTTTTTTTTTTTTTCTGGTCAATAGTGGACCTAAGTCCTAGACCTGAAGATCCACAAAACCGCCACTAGGTGTCCCTGTGTGGCCAAAAGACCCAGCTGCACGCTCTGTATCCTTTCTTCCTCTGCCTCCAGGAGGGAAAGACCAGCCAGAGAAAAAGTTTTCTCTTTAAACAGACCCTGACGCTGCTGGCCCGCCCCCCCGACGCACGCCGACGCTATAAAAGGCGGCGTGCACGCGCACGCGCACACGCGCGCGCACCCCCCCCCACGCTGAAACCACATGGAGGAAGCAGAGCAGAGGAACAACATGGACCAGCGCTAGGCAGCACCAACAGACACCAGGTAAGCACTAATCTCATTGTAGTGCACACACAGAGAGGAAGCTGTCCCCATGGGCTTCCTAAGAAACAGGAGTTTACCAGCAATTTCCTCTTTTAAAACATGTGGGGTTGCAGTATCAATGCTAACAGGCAGACCTGGGGTGAGTAGCAAATATATATCTTACACAAGTATACATATATCTACATGTTATCTGGGTAAACATTAGTATCCCATCCTGCCCACACAGACATAGTGGAGATAGTGGCTGATGCACAAGCATACTGTTAGCCAACCCAGAACCCCCAGGGGGATACCTACTGTCGAACCAAGTCCCGCAGGTTCCCTCTTACCTGCTCCACGCCGCAGGGTATTGCAAATTGCAAGAGGCCCAATCTTCCCCCATCTCCGTGGGTATTGTCTCGGACCTTCAGGGACCGGGGTCCTGTGTTTAAGGAACCCACACCCCTGGACCTATATAGCATCCTGGCATCAGTAGCGTTTAGTCCTGGAAGAGACCAAGGCACTGGAGCCCAGAATCCAGCCCTCCAAGGAGAGGCATTATAGGCAAACCCCCACTCCAGCAGGGCCCGGGTACCGTACACCTTGGCTTTGAAGCACTTCGGACGGATCCGGCTAGCTATCCTGGGTCCCGAGACCTCCGAGGGACAGCTAGACGTGACCAACACCTAAGACACTGGCGAAAAAACTGAAGCACTCTCAGTGGGAGGGGGTTATATAGGGAGGAACTTCCTGTGAAGTTGATTACACCAGTGTCCACACCTGAAGGTACCCATATAACCCATATGTAATGGCTATGCGCTCTGTGTCCCGTGATGTACGATAAAGAAAATCGGACGATCGGACATCGGACGAGAAAATTTTTCGCGCTTGTCCGATCGAATTTAATCGGATGAACGGTCGTGATCGGCTGTCGAAAGTAGTGTACACACGATCCGAAAATCGTACGATCCATCATCGTACGATCGTTTTCGTCCGATATTCGGATCGTGTGTATGGGCCATAAGGCAGTGAAACTGATTAAATCACCTGTGCAAAATAATGGAAAGCCTGAAAACATGACCTGTTGGTGTGCCTTGAGGACTGGAGTTGAAAAACACTGTACTAGTGTGTGCTGATCCACAACTTCAGTCTCCAGCAGCATGTCTGCAGTCTCTGACCATCTCCTGTATCATGTCTACAGTATCTGACCATCTCTTGTATTATGTTCACAGTCTCTCACCATCTCCTGTATCATGTCTACAGTCTCTGACCATCTCTTGTATTATGTTCACAGTCTCTCACCATCTCCTATATCATGTCTACAGTTTCTGACCATCTCTTGTATTATGTTCACAGTCTTTCACCATCTCCTGTATCATGTCTACAGTCTCTGACCATCTCTTGTATTATGTTCACAGTCTCTCACCATCTCCTGTATCATGTCTACAATCTCTGACCATCTCTTGTATTATGCACATAGTCTCTCACCAGCTCCTGTATCGTGTCCACAGTCTATGACCATGTCTTGTATCATTTCCAGTCTCTCATCCTCTTTTGTATTATGCCCACAGTCTCTGACCATCTCTTGTATTATGTTCACAGTCTCTCATCATCTCCTATATCATGTCTACAGTTTCTGACCATCTCTTGTATTATGTTCACAGTCTCTCACCATCTCCTGTATCATGTCTACAGTCTCTGACCATCTCTTGTATTATGTTCACAGTCTCTCACCATCTCCTGTATCATGTCTACAATCTCTGACCATCTCTTGTATTATGTTCACAGTCTTTCACCATCTCCTGTATCATGTCTACAGTCTCTGACCATCTCTTGTATTATGTTCACAGTCTTTCACCATCTCCTGTATCATGTCTACAGTCTCTGACCATCTCTTGTATTATGTTCACAGTCTCTCACCATCTCCTGTATCATGTCTACAATCTCTGACCATCTCTTGTATTATGCACATAGTCTCTCACCAGCTCCTGTATCGTGTCCACAGTCTATGACCATGTCTTGTATCATTTCCAGTCTCTCATCCTCTTTTGTATTATGCCCACAGTCTCTGACCATCTCTTGTATTATGTTCACAGTCTCTCACCATCTCCTATATCATGTCTACAGTTTCTGACCATCTCTTGTATTATGTTCACAGTCTCTCACCATCTCCTGTATCATGTCTACAGTCTCTGACCATCTCTTGTATTATGTTCACCGTCTCTCACCATCTCCTGTATCATGTCTACAGTTTCTGACCATCTCTTGTATTATGTTCACAGTCTCTCACCATCTCCTGTATCATGTCTACAGTCTCTGACCATCTCTTGTATTATGTTCGCAGTCTCTCACCATCTCCTGTATCATGTCTACAATCTCTGACCATCTCTTGTATTATGCACATAGTCTCTCACCAGCTCCTGTATCGTGTCCACAGTCTATGACCATGTCTTGTATCATTTACAGTCTCTCATCCTCTTTTGTATTATGCCCACAGTCTCTGACCATCTCTTGTATTATGTCTACAGTCTCTCACCATCTCCTGTATCATGTCTGCAGTCTCTGACATCTCTTGTATTTTTTCCACATTTTTTGACCATTTCTTGTATCATGCCAATAGTCATTGACTACATTCTATTGTGTGTCTGCTGTCTCTTATAATGAATATTCACTGAATTTTATGTGTGACCCTTTGGTAATGGTGGGGGCCACACTTGAGGCCCCCCAGAGACTCAAGTGCACTGGGTTAACCACCACTGTTATAAATAGTATAGAGTACAAAACATTGGTCACACATAAAAATTATTGTTTGTAATATATCTACTGTACTAAAGAAAACACACAGCTTACCGTGTTGTAGCAATTTTCTCTCCTTTCTTCCAGTCCCAGTATACAATGGTATGATTATCATCCAGGCCAATTGACACCAGACATTTGCCATCGGCTGAAATACATGTACAGATCGTCAGACTGAATTCAAAGAATCAGACGGATGGCACTAAAAGGAAAGTAATGAATACATGCAATCTACAGTGTACAGCAGGGGTGCCCAACCTTTTGACATTCCTGTGCCACATTGGAAGAGGAGGAATTGTCTTGGGCCACACATGAAATACACTAACAATAGGGATAGCCGATGAGCAGAAAAAGTCAGGCAGATCACAAGTTAACGATCACGGATATAGATAATGGGCCACATTCAGGTAGCTTAGCGTATGTTTAGGCGGGCGTAGCGTATTGAATATACGCTACGCCGCCGCAACTTAGAGAGGCAAGTGCTGTATTCTCGAAGCACTTGCTCCGTAAGTTGCGGCGACGTAGCGTAAATTGGCCGGTGTAAGCCCGCCTAATTCAAAGTAGGAAGGAGGTGGGCGTTATCTATTTAAATTTAGCGTGACCCCATGTAAATGAATGGCCGGTCGAACTGGGCATGCACGTGCATGCTCAGAATCACGTTGCATAAACTCCCTAAGATATGTCGGCGTAAATGCCTATGACGTGAACGTAACTTACGCACAGCCCTATTCACGTAGTACTACGTAAACGGCGTATGGGACGTAAAATTCTATGGCGTCGTTCCCTGGCCCATACCTTTGCATTAGCTGCGACTGCTATAGCAGGGGTAATTTTATGCCGGACGTAAGCCTTACGCAAATCGCATATATGAAGCGGCCGGGCGCATCTACGTTTCGTGAATCGGCGTATCTTACTCATTTGGATATTTATAATGGGAACGCCGAATTGTGTCCAGCGTAACTATGCGCCCATGATATGCCGGCGTAGGCAAGTTTTTTCGGCGTATCCCGCTTTGTGAATCGGCGCAAAGATGCGACGGCGCACATTTGAAATTACGGCGGGGTATCTGGAGATACGCCGGCGTACATCTTTGCTGAATCTGGCCCAATGTATCTAAATAAGTACTATAACTTCAGGGTTTTTTTGTAATAATTTTTTATAAAAGTAAAAGAGGGCGACATAAAACTAGTACCCCAATGCATTAATATCTGGTTTGATGAATGTAGTAGCAATTCTCAATAGATTCTCGAGGTGCTCATCAGATATTTTGGTTCCAATTTTGCCCTTCGAGTGCTTCATCCTTGAAAATAGTTACTCACAAATATAGGAGCTACTGGAAACTGATGACATGAATAAGGCGTTATTGTGAAGAGCGGGAGATTTTTCTTTGAGAATATAACATTTTTGAAAGCCCTGCAAAGAGACAATCAAATTTCTCTTCGGCCACATGTGTTCGCTAAGTGTAAAGGCATTTTTACGAAAAAAACTCCCCCCAAAAATAATAAGTTTTTTAGTTTTTCGATTTTGTGTTGGGTCACATTCATAGCTGTCTTGGGCCACAGGTTGGGCACCCCTGGTGTAAAGTATATATTATACTGATCATAAACATTATAGGTTCTCCATTGAAATCTGTCAATAAAGGAAAACACGTCTAGATATAAAGATCAACTATATTAAAATTACAGTATAATTCCCGTACACATGATCGGTTTTCCTGTTGGAAAATGTCCGATGAGAGCTTTTGGTCGGGAATCCATCAGACTTTTTCCAACAGAAAAACTGCTGGAAAAAAGATAGAGAGCAGGATCTCTTTTTTTCCCGTCAAGAAAAAAACTGATCGGACAGTCTGATCGTGTGTACAAATCCTGACGCGTTAAATTACTACGCATGCTCAGAAGCATTGAACTTAATTTTCTTGGCTCGTCGTAGTCTTTTTTTCAGTCACAGCATTCGTGGCAGTCAAAGGTTCACTGAACTTTTGTGTGACCGTGTGTATACAAGGCAGGCTTGAGAGGAATTCAGTCGGGATAACCATCCAACTTTTTTTTGACGGGAATACCAATTGTGTGTACGGGGCATAAGACTGGCATCAGACAAAAAGTGGAATTCATCAATGAACACTTGTACAAGAGATAGTTAGAAGGTCCACTGAATTCTTCTTTAAGGCATCCATTGTCAACCACACTTCCATGGAACCCTAGGGTTTCTACAAAGATTTTTAGATTTCTAGGGTTTCCTTAAGCTGTGGTTGACTGATCTGTCATTTGATGGTCCTGCATAGTACTGGGGGCCAACACTACTTGGCAGAGTCAGCAGTATGACATTATGGATTCCGTAAGGGTGGCATTCTGACCACTGCCAGCCAAGGTAATAGACATGTTTCCCACTGACCCCCAATAAATTGGTTTTAGCAGGGGTTCCCCAAGACCTAAAAATTAATTTAAGGGTTCCTCAAAGCTTAAAAGGTTGAGAATGCCTGGTTTAAGGCATATGGAAACGGTTATTAAAATCTTATATAATCTGTAACAAGTTAATGTAATTTCTAAAGGCATTTTCAATAAGTTTATATCTACAGCCTTCATTAAAATAATATCTGCTGATCCTGTCATAAAGGCACTTCGAGTAACAAGGTGTCACCTGATGGGTTGCAGTTCGTGCTCAACCGAGATTTATTTGTCGGGCTCCTTCAAAATTTTAGATTGCCATTTGTTGTGCCAAGTGGTGCGGACGGGGCCACCCATGGCTCAAATTTGGCCAATTCAGCTGCAATCTGTCAAAATTCAAGCTACATATGGCCAGCATTATACTGTCCTCAAATCTCAGTAACTGCACTACAGGTGCTCCACGGTTTTATGTGGTTATAGAAATCAACTTTGTTCAAGATTCCCAGAGCAACCAATAACATTTTACTTCCTCACTATTAAAAACAAGGAGATTAAACATTGTTGATAATTGGTAATTATGAGTAGCTGTTCTTTACAGATTGTTCACTCCCTTAATACAGTAGCCCTGATAATTCTTTTTCAAGCTATTTCAGTAAGGGGCCTGTAACAAACCCCAAAAGGGACAGGGGTTAACGCCGTTTAAGATATTCCATTCCGAACCCAAGACAGCTATCGATGCTCCACAATTCGGCGAACACGAACACGACCCATACGAATTCCCCCAGTAACGAGACACAGCTCTGTTTGAGGTTCAAAACGAATAGACTCTTTAATGAGAAAATCAGGCTCTTACATACAGTTAGTAACCAAAATGAACAATGACTCAACTCAACCCACAACATGACAGAAGGAGCCCTATACACATTATTTTTGGTAGACATTCTGGCACCAGGTCTGACATAATTTACATGAGCTAATAAACTACAGCTGATGTCCCAGACATCTAACCTTTAGACTGTCTGTTAACTTGCAGGGGGTGTTGGGGTGTCATCCAGGATGAATGACACCACAGACAACTAACACACATAACAAATGCATTATTTTGATTACAGAACTCAATACAGTTACCTGAACACAATGGGCCAGAATCTCAAAAGAATTACGCCGGTGTATCTACAGATACACCGGCGTAATTCGATTTTCCCGCCGGCGTATCATTGTTTTCTAACCTGAAAACATGATACACCGGATTTACGCTAAGATCCGACTGGCGTAACTCACTTACACCGTCTGATCTTAAATGTAATGTTACGCTTTGGGATTTTTTTTTTTTTTTACCAAAGACATGTAACAGAATACATTTTGGCTAAAGTTTATGTAGAGATTTTATAGCAGAAAGTAAAAAAAGTCTTCAAAATTGGTGGCCTTTTTTAGTTTATAGAGTAAAAAATAAGTGGTGATCAAATACCACCAAAGGAAAGCTCTATTTGTGAGAGAAAACTTATATTTAAATTCAGTTTTGTACAGCGTTGTATGACCGCGCAATTGTCAGTTAAAGTAAGGTTTCTTCTACAAATTTTTGGTAAAAAAAAATAAAAAAAATCACAATAAGCGTATATTGATTGGTTTGCGGAAAAGTTATAGCGCATACAAAATAGGGGATAGATTTATAGCATTTATCTGCGATTTTTATCGGGGCTGTGACATTATGGCGGACACATCGGACACTTTTGACACATTTTTTGGACCATTGGCATTTATAAAGGGATCAATGCTAAAAAAAATGCACCGATTACTGTAAAAATGTTAAAACTAGAGGGTGATCAAGGGGTTAAATGTGTTACCTAATGTGTGTGTTCTAACTGTAGGGGGGGTAGAGACTGACTAGGGTAAGAGATTGATCAGTGTTCATACATAGTACGAACACATGATCAGTCTCCTTGCCCCTGAGAGAACCGGAATGTGTGTGTTTACACACACACATCCCTGTTCTCGCTCTGTAACAAGCAATCGGGGGTGCCCATCGGTCATCGCGACCGCTGAGCACTAGCATCAGGAGGTGAGTTAAAGAGCCAACGTACAGCTACGACGGCTCGTGCAGGAGGTCCAGCCTGCCGCAGTATAACTGCGGCGGCTGGTCTGGAAGCAGTTAAAGAGATATAACACTAGGAAATCTGCATTTACTGCAGATATGTACGGCATATGACTTTTTGTAGTTTACCCTGATATCTAGTTTAAAGTGAATGCAGGGAATTTAGGAACTTTTGATTTAGCGCAGAGTTTAGAGCTCTGGAAATCTGCATTTGTTCACAGTGCAATCTGGACCACTGAATATTGACAGCTTTAAACTATTATTTCCTAGATTGTACCTGATGATATGGGTTTGTTTGTATCATATAAACACGATGACTGTCCAAAAAGTGAACATAATACAAATACAGACAATAGTATTACAATAATACAAATACAATAAGTATTACCTGAAAAGTCCAGAGCGCAGACCCCTCTCTGGTGTTGGCCTTTGAGCAGTGACAGGCATTTCAGTGTCTGAGTATCCCACACGTGTATTGCTGCATCTCTTCCAATCTAGTAATACATTATAGCCATCTGTCAGTACATACCACCTTACACATCTTTCCATATATGCCAACCATTTGTTAGCCTCTAGGAATATTCTAAATGCATTTCTGGCACCCTCCAAGATACTGGCTCACTGTAATTATTCAAGCTGCATGAGATTATTTTGGTCTGTTCTGTGTTTCACTGGCTGCAGGGTTGACTGTTTCCCCGTGTCTGTCTGGAAAGATTCTGGAAGATAGTAGGCTGGAAGAGTCAAATCAGCAGCTGCAGATTTATGCAGCCAATCCCTGTGGATAGGTGCCCAGATGGTGGCTGGAAGGCAGTATAAATACTCTGAGACTTGGAGCAGAGGGGTTCTTGTCCTAGTGAAAGAGACCCCAGTCTGGAGGGCTGCTACCCTCACGGGCAGGCTTGCAACATGTCTGCTGCTCATCAAAGTCTCAGCTAGGCTAGCTGGGGGGCCAATTCTGCTGAAAGTTGCTGGAGCTGACTGAGGGACTTTCGCCTGGGCATCTGGTCTGGTATCACTGGAGAGGTATCTGGCCGATATTGGAAGGAGGCGTCCAACTATCCAAGGACATTAGTGAGAACAGACTGGAATGAGAGATCCCTGATTGGCTGACCAAATACCAAGAGTCAAGAATAATGTGGATACGACCCAGGTTGAGGTAAGAGCAAAGCCATGAGGGTATCGGAGGAGGAGAAGCGGAGCCAAATGAACCATAGGACCTTGTTTTTGTCGAAGGAGTCTATAGTTACATTTAAAAAAATTGCTAGCAGTTCGCTTTTTACAAAAGACGAGGCTCTCTATACCTTTTCTGCTAGAAAACCTCTTTCTCTGCCTACTAAATGTATTAATCACTATAATGCATGAGCAGTTCGTACAGATGCCAGCAGTAGAGCCGGCCATAGACAGTTTGAATCTCGGCCGGTTCAGTAGTATTTGAATCATATATGGACAGGCTGATTCTACCCATCGATCGACTTGGGTAAAATCAGCATCTTAGATTTTTTTGGATGCAATTATAGCCAGTGGCTATAGCTGCTTGCAGTACCGTAATCACTGTGTTCTCCCAGCAGGGAAGGCTCCCCCTGTGCCCCCCCGGGAGAACACAATAGCTCTGCGGGAGGGATTCCTCCATTAACATGGACTGCGTTAATGGGGGAATCGAGAATCAAGTGATTTTCTTTCCTGCAACCATGGGTTGCAAAGAAAATCACACCAGCTATGGCATTCTTAAGTGGCAGATGTGCAAAAGTTACATCTTCTGTGGTCAGCTAAACAGGAAGGCAAAAGCCTCTGGATCCAGAAGAAATTCGGGAGAAGATGAAAGTGGTGGCGACAGAGCAATAAGAAGGAAGGAAAGAAGAGGGTATCCCTGGAAGAACACTAAAAAACATATTTGACATAATCTGCAAGTATACTGTGCATATTTGCACATTATAGTAAGTGCTATGGGGAAATCAAGTAAAGTTCCTTTCCAAGTCCCGGTTCACACATGCGATGCGTGAACCAGTGCGGGTTCCCGCATTGCATGTCAATTGCCGACAGTTCACACTGACATCTATGAACTGTTGCGGGTGTCAATGTAAAGTTAATAACACCCACAGATCAGTTCGCAGACGAACTGTGAAATGGCGCAGACCAAGAAAACATTTTGATGCAAATGTGATGCAATTTCAGCCATACAGTTAGTATGGCTGAATTCACATCACACAGACATCGCATGTGATCTGCACAGCAATGTGGTGCGCATCACAAGCGATGTATGTGCTCATACAAGTGTGAACCCAGCCTTAATCATGAGAATTTTAGTAAGCCTAAAGTGGAACTAAACCCTCCTATCTTATTCAGCTTAGGAAGCTGCCATCTTGGCCTCTATTTGATCTGCAAATGCAATGGCTCTGCACATGTGATCAGTTATGACTCTAGCCATCTGATGGTTTGACAGTTGGGTTGAGAGCGCAAGCAAATGTGACCGTTAGCATTCCTGGCATGCCGGGAATGTAATTGTTTTGTGAAAGCATTAGGCCCTTTCACACAGGGCTGTCCGTTTGGACGGACTCTGCTTGCTCAGCAGGGATTGATCCATTGATCACTCAGCAGGTGAATGACAGGTCCGTGTCTACTCACTGTGCAGAGACGGACCTGTCAAAGCCTCGCTTGTCCTCTATGGGAGATCAGATGAAAACAGATCTGCCTTTATGTTTTCATCTGATTCCATTCAATCCGATCCACCAGACAGATGGAAAATATGTTTTCCATCCGTCTGGATTTGGTAGATCGGATAGCCCTGGATGTCAGCAGACCTGTCACAGATGACATCCGTTGCTCTATGAAGGTGCATTGAGTGTCCGGTCAGGTCCGCCTTAAAAACTGACAGGCGTACCTGATCGGACAGCATGTGTGAAAGGGCTCTTAAATCGAGGGGTTTAGTTCTGTTTTAAAGCAGAACAAATATGCATTGTGGTAAATGGGCTATAGCTATAATGTGCAGTTACATCCAGCATATTTGTATGTTATTCCACACTAACTTGTCAAAGACATACCTCCAGCATTGCAGCAAATACAACTGCATCCATAGCTTTGTGGCCACCACTGACAGGTTCACCCAGTCTTCTTCCAGGGTTGACCATCTTAAATAGCAAGCGCAAGGATGCTGTTTCTTTGTGGCATATGTGGTTTAGTGTACTCTCAGATGAAACTCTGCTGGCAGGCAGAGGAGGAACTTTTATTGCAGTAGAGATGGGTAGCCTACCCGCCACCCATAGGCGTGCGCACAGGGTGTGCCAGGTGTGCCCAGGCACACCCTAATCACTCCCTGCAATGCATATTCCCCCTGCTGCCTGGTGTCCCCTCCCACAACATGGCTGGCTTCCCTCCTCTCCCATTGGCTACTGCAGTGGGCACACATAGATGATATTTTAGGATGAGTGGGGGAAGGAGTAATGTCATTTACTGGCCTACTTTTTCTGAATGAACACAGTGAGATCGATACCGTGTTTTTGAGCTTTCGGGTGCACACCCTAATGCAACAGGCTGTGCACACCTATGCCGCCACCAATCTTTCTTCTAAAGAATTTAGCACAGAGTGCTCAGTTAATAAACAAGGCAGTCCATTTCATAGTAAAATTTCTAGATAACATCCAAACCTCACCTATCCATTTACCCTACCCCTGTATATATATATTTTTTTTACAGAACAGAGGTTCTCTCTCGTGTGTTGATATTCTGACATATCCCCTACAAATTCCCTTTGGTTTCTGGGTTGATCATTCTATCCTTGACATCATGGGATTGTCACTATAGATGCAATAAGCTTGGACTATTGGTATGTTAATCTACAAAAATTACCATCTCCCCCCCCCCCCGTTTCCCACCTCCCCCCCCCCCTTCTTTCTCCCCTCCTCCCCCCCTGTTTTCCCCTTCTTATCAGCTTTCTTCCCCGTCCAATTTATCTTTTTTCCCTCTCTCCTATCTTTGGTCTTCCTTACTTCTAGGAAGTCTCTCTCTCTGTTGCAAATATTTCCATTCTCTAGTGAATTTGGAAAATTATGTATTTTTTATATATTTTCAATAATTTCTGACACCTTTGAAAGCGACATTCAATTAACTCCCTGATATCTTGGCATTTCTTTGAAGTGCCCGGTGTTCCCTGGATGGATACACCTACCGCGATGCATTAGGTGACGTAACTATGATATATTTGTATGTACATAAGCAACTCTTGTTTTTAACCTTTTTTTTTTTTAAACAAACCCAATAAATTTGTCTTTTTCTCCCTTCTGTAATAGCACTAAAAATGTTTCAATACCTTATTAATGTGATATGTATTGTTCCAGATTATGAAACAATATTTATATACTACCAAAAAATCCTGCTTGTCTCGTCCTGAAGAAGCCCCACGGCGAAACGCGTAGGAGACTTCAAAGGATTTATCTACTATTCATAAATCATTAATCCAGACGGTTCTATTTGTATTTACTTTTCAATATTATTTTTGTTGCATTGTACTTGCATTGTACTTTTTTATTTTTATTTTTGTAATAAACATATTTTTAGATATACTTCCGCTTTGCCTCAAAGTCCGACTTTTACTCATTCTCATGATTGGGTTTTTCCCTTATTCTCACCATATAAAGCAGAGGATCACCTTACCTGACCAGTTGCTACATAATCTTTCACTGGGTGAATGGCCAGACTGAGAATGTCATCATTGTGTCCCAGGTAGAGTCTCTGGGAGTGCTGCAGCCTGTCATAAACCACGGCCACGGCTGCTACATGATAGACCACCTCTCCCGTCTGGGTATAGAACAGGTTGTTCCTACAGTCATAGCCTCTGTAACTGCAAGAGATGCCAAGAGAGATAGAAAAATGAAATGAGTTGGACAAATATAAATCAATAAAACATGATATCATTTTGTTTTCCAACCATTTACAGCCTGATGTCAACTAATAATTTAAAATAATACATAAATCAGAATTTCAGATCATCTAAAAACACACACAAAATGTTTTTTTTTTTTTTTTTTACTTGTATACATAACCCCAAATCCAAATAAGTTTGGATGCTGTGTAAAATCTACATGAAAACAGAATGTGATGATTTTCAAATCCTAAAACCCCGTATTTTATTCACAATAGAAAATATATAAAAAGTTTTAACTGAGAAAATGTAGGATTAAAAAAAAATAAGGTACGGTCATTTTAAAAATGATGGCAGGAACACATGTCAAAAAAGTTGGGACAGGACCATGTTTACCCCTGTGTAGCATTCCCTATTCTTTTAACAACACACTGTAAACATCTGGAAAGTGGGGAGACCTGTTGCTGGAGTTTTGGGAGAGGAATGTTGTCCCATTCTTGCCTGATATTGGATTCTAACTGCTCAACGATTGTGGGTCTTCTTTGTCGTGTTTTTCATTATAAGATGCGCCAAATATTTTCTATTGGTGAACGGTCTGGACTGCAGGCAGGCCAGGTAAGAACCCAGACTCTTCTACTACGAATCCATGCTAGATTAAATATGTATGTTGTTGCTCCAGGTGGGTCTGCCACACCGCCCCTTCATCCCCTGTGTATTCAGGTGCAAGCAACGCTCATTCAGACATGTGAAACAAGTGCAATAGGATCCAAAAGGGCTGCACACTTGAAAACTGCATTCACTTTATTAATAATCTTTCTTTTTAGTATCATACTTACCTAGGTGGATGCAGCATCGGTTTGATGCTGCACATGTCCCTGGATGCCTCCAAGACTGAGAACCGATCGATCGAACACTGCCTCGATCGCTCGGTTCCTACAGCTCGGTGAGCAGAGAGCTTCAGACTGTCAGTGGCTCTCTGCTCTGCCCCCCCTGAACTCACTGGATCGCTGGGCTGTGGAGGGGGCGGGGACAGCCAACTCAGGCTCTCACCGGCTTGCTGAACGGCTAAGCTGGGTGCCAGCCTAGGGATCTGGGCAGCTGATGCCCGGGCCTGGAACAATTCTGACGTCAGCAGAGAGTGGACTTCAGAAGTCTCCTGGGACGTCCAATGGCATCCCAGGAGACGGGACTTCCAATGCAGACGCTGCTGAGTAAACAGGAGATTCTCTTAATGTGATCTGACGGCGCTCATCCTGCCCCCTCCCTGTCCCCTCCAGGGCAGCACCCATAAATACGGTATACGGGCCGGATTCAGGTAGATGGGAGCATCTTTGCTCTGGAGTAACGCTTCTCATTTACGTTACTCTGACGACCCTTTCAGCGCAAGTACTGTTATTCACATAGCAGTTGCGCGTAAACTTGCGCCAGAGTAACGATAATGCGCTGGCGTAACCCGACGCAAGTGGAAGTGGGTGTGATCACATGTAAATGATGGGCGGAGCCCAGCGCAGAGGCTTACGTTCAGCGCATCATCCACGGAGCATGCGCAGTGAGTGCGGCTCCACTCGCCCCCTTGTGCGCATGCTCACAACTTCCGTCGGCACCACTTCACGGGAAACGTCAGCGCAATGCCTTCCGTTGGGCGCTTAAAAGCGCAGGCGGAAACGCCATTCCGGCGCAAAAGTATTTCCGTTTCCCCCCACCCCAGGGAAGATACTTTTGTGCTTTGATGGCTGCTCCCGCTACCCCCAGAGAGAGGAGGAACCTCAACTTTAACGCCCAGGAGGTCTCAGTGATCATCTCCGCTATGGAGACATTTAATCATTTCCTCCATGGCAAAAAAAGCCGTAAGACCAGCCGGGAGAGGAAGCAGGGCATCCTGGACACCATTGCTGGCCGGGTCAATATTTTGGGGTACTCCACCTGGACTGCTGCTGACATCCAAAAAAAAATCAATGATCTGCGGCGCAAGGTCCGTGGCAAGGTGGCCACCATCAGGAGGCATGAGAGGGGCACAGGTGGTGGTCCCCCATGTCCGGTCACCCTGACCGCTGAGAAGGAGGTGGTCTCTCGCTGCCTGGAGAGGGAGCAGGTGGAGGGGGTCCCTGGCTATGACTCCGTGGAGGAAGGCTCCAGGACAGGTAAGTGTTTTTTATCCCCTATTTGATGTGTTGCATTTGGGGGGGGGGGGAGGGTACATGTGCCAAGTGTGTGGGACCACCAACACGTGTCTGCTTTGTGTCATCCACAGATGACGGAGCTGGGCCATCATCTGTCGGCAGCCAGTCCACCCCATCCCCCCCACGCCATCCTGTGCACGAGCCCCTGGGTGGTGAAGAGGTGGAGGAGGAGAGTGGCCACACCACACCTGCCGAGGTGGTTGTGGAGGATCCTGCTGTGGCAGAGCAGGACTTTTCCTTAGTGTTGGAGGTCTCCTCCCCTTCTCCTGGGCCGTCTGTCATCCCCTCCCCCATCCTTGGAAGCCCCTCAAGGGCGACTCCATCCCCCCAGGGACAACCATCTTCTGGCCCCAGGAAGGCGACCCAGAAGACCAGGGGGGTGTCGGATCTTGTCCAGGGCCAGTTGGCGAGGGATCACGCCAGACAGACCCAACAAATGGGGGACATAGTTGGGCACTTGGAGAAAGTGGCTGACAGCCTGTGCTCCGTTGGCCAGATAAGCAACGCAGTGCAGGATGTGAGTTGCAACTGCGCTGCAGTGGTGACCAGTTTGGGGGAGGTGCAGGGGGATATTAGGCACCTCACTGCAGCCGTCCAGGCCAACACTGCTGCCATCCATGGAAACAGTGCTGCCATCCGGGACCAGGGGAGGCTGAGTCGGCGGGCCCAACACTACCAAGTGACCCGGCAGCTGAGGATGCAGGGCCAGACAAACAATTACCTCGGCCGGATAGCCATGGCCTTGGAGGGCATGCAGGCCACACCTGCCAGGAGTGGCCCACCCGGGGATCAGCCACCTCCAGATGCCCCCCCACCCCCACCCACTCCATCCAGGCAGCTGAGGAGCCAGAGAGGTTCGGCAAGAAGGAGCCCCCGGCATCCCCGATGATTTTGTTATTTTTTTTGGTCTGATTTTTACTCAGGATATGAGATTTTTCTTTTATTTTGATTTTTACTCAGGATATGAGATTTTTATTTTATTGATACTGCACACGTTGCAGTGTGAATGGTGTGTGAATGTGAGGGGGTGGCACTCCTGCCAGTAAGGGGTGTCACCCTCGGCCGTGGTGGTGAAGTTAACCCCACGGCTGTATGAATGACGTGTGAAAGGTGTATGAATGGACAGTGACATCATTGGGGCCTTGACGCTGGCGTTGCTGCTCCCAAGTCCTACATGCTGGACTTGGGCTAATCCAATGCGATGTGGATGTGGTGTGTGTGATCTAGGGACATCAGTGGTGTACACGCGTGCATTGTCTGTGTGATTAATGTTTTGGTTTAGTGTCCAAAGATGCCTACGGCAAGGACCCTCCTGACTGCTCTTCCATCAGCAGACTGGGTCTCCTCTGGCAGGTGGGGACTGTGTGGGTCGGGGGTCAAGTCATCACGTATGTCAATCTGCAGGCCTTTTCTCATAGCAAAGTTGTGCAGAATGCAACATGCACCGATGATCTGACACACAAAGGTAGGGGAATACAATAGGGTCCCCCCAGACTTATCCAGGCAGCGGAAACGGGACTTCAGGAGCCCAAATGTTTGCTCCACCACTGCACGGGTTTTTTTTTTTTTTTTTTTTTTTTTTAAAGTGTATTTTTGTGCGTGAACTCGAGAGAGAGGAGCTGGACTGCAGGAGTTGGGAGTAGGCAGACCCTCCCCCCGGAGGCAATCGCCATCCTTCTCCATGCCCCTGGTGGCAATGGCGGGTGTGAAGGGGGGCCTCCCACTCACCCCGCCCTACCTGCTCCTCTTGGGAGCCCAACTGGGGCCCAACGGGACCCCAATGGGGCAGAGGGACTCCCCCTATGAGGGAGTGAGGGGGCCTAGCCCACCCAGCCAGCCCCGTAGGTCCTTCGCCTCTCTTTATTTTAGGAGACCGCATGGCCAAAGTGCATGTGTTTTAAACCAATTTCGTGTGCGTGCAAGTGTGGTGGTTTTTGTGGGGGGGGTGGGCGTACTAAGCACAGGCGTACCTTGCATAGCACACCCACCGGGAGCCGGGCTGAGACCACCAAACTCAATTCACTGCACGGGTTTTGATGTGTGCTTCATTGTATTTTCTCTCTCCTCTGGTTTGGGGGTTCCGGAAAGGAGTCATGAGATGGGGTCCCAGTGCATATGCAGAGTCACCTGTAAGGTAAAAGACAGGAGGATGTTAGTCATGCATGTACCACTTTTGATGTGCATCACGGGAGGGGATAGTCATGCCTGACTCCCATGTCACTCACCAACCAGCCAGCTGTCCCCATACATGTTCTGTTCGAATTCTGCTGGGATGGGGCTCTGATTGTATATGAAGCTGTCATGGCTGGACCCTGGGTGTTTGGCACGGACGTGCCATATGAGGCGTTGGGCATTGGCTATCACCTGTACGTTGATGGAATGCCAATGCTTCCGATTGCGGTATATGTGCTCTGTGGCACTGGGGGGCTAAAGGGCCACATGTGTGCAATCAATGGCCCCCACAGTGCGTGGGAATCTGCCAATGTTGTAGAAATCTGTCATTGCCTTCAGCCGCAGCTCCTCAGTGGTGGGTCTGATGAACTGGTTGGACATGCGTCTGAGGATTGCAGGGACAACCTGGTGCACACATCTGCTCACGGAGGATTGTGACATCCCAGCCACCACTCCACTTGTACGCTGGAATGATCCACTTGCTAGGAAATGGAGTGTTGCCAGGACCTTCACCAGTGGCTGCACTGCTTGTGAGCGGTGTGTCTTGCTGGTGATGTCATCCTGCAGGGTTGTGGTTAGTTCAAGTATTGCATCTGGGCTGAATCTGAAGAGGCGATACACCTCCTCATCCCCCATGCCAAAGAGGTTCATGCGCGTGCGATATATCCTCTCACGTGCCCGCCTACTCCGTTCCGGGGGACCCAGTACTAGTGCTAGGACCACGATTGACCCTGACATGTTGGCACACAGAGGTGTTGTCCTTGCAAGTGTGGTTGTTCAGCTAGCTCTTATCGTCGGTAACGCTGCTGTAGCTGCTCTCCTGCTGACCTGTGACCGTCTGGAGTAAAGATAAAGCAGCTTTTTGTAGAAATAACTTTGCGCCGGACGGACGAGATACGCGCGGCGCATGTAGCCAGCGTATGGTGCTAATCCGTTCGCGAATCTGGAAATCTCCCTCATTTGCATATTTGCAGGGGAAATCAATAGGCGCGACTCATGCGCCAAACGAAATTATGCGCTGACGGGACTCTGGCGCCGGAAAGTTAAGCCGATCGGAAATGGCCCGTTTTCGGGCACATCTAGTTTGGTGGGTACGGCCACATAGAAACGGCGGCGCATATTCACAGTTACGCGGCGCATATCGAATTACTCCAGCGCAAGTCTTGCTGAATCTGGCCCTACATCTTTTGTGGCCCGCGGGCCGGACTTTGGACATACCTGCCATATACAGCAAACAAACACTGTAGGAGCGAGGAAACACATTCAACGCCTTTTGTGCTGCTAGTGCTTATTTATGACTTGTTTTTATGTAGATTGTGTACATCCCCAATTCCAAAGAAATTGGGACGCTGTGTACACACTATAAAGGAGCTGCTTAACTTGCCAAAGCATTTGTATTTGTCCATTCAGTCCTTAGATCTACACAGCTCCATCACACAGCACAGCCAAGAGGATGATACCACTTTCTATGTTACAATGGATTGCAGGGGACTGATTTCAAGTCAAATTCAGGTACTTAGGCTAGTTACACAGAGGGAAGGGACCGACCTGTCAGAGCGCCGCTCTCCCTTATGGGGTATCGGATGATGACGGACCGTAGAGTCCGTTGTCATCCGATCTGATCCTCCAGACGGATGGAAAAGTAGAGTTTTCCTTCGTCATATTTTGGCGGATCAGAGCAGGTTGGATGTCAGCTGCTGACATCCGTGGCTCCATAGAGGTGCACGGAGCACCCGTTCAGGTCCGCCTAAAAAACTGACTGTGAAAAGGGCCTTAACCACTTCAATACCGCACACCGTCATAGGGGATCTCTTATCCTGGGTGGACGTCATATGACGTCCTGTACTTTGTGCGGTGATATCTGAATGATGCCGCTTGATCATTCTTCTAGGTGGCGGGAGGGGACATGTACACACACGTAATTCCTGCCCATGTAAGTAAACGTTTTTCAAACCACACATGTGAGGTATTGCCGCTTGCGTTAGAGTGAGAGTAACAATTCTAGCACTAAACCTCTTCTGTAATTCTAAACTGGTAACCTGTAAAAGTTTTAAAGGGTCGCCTATGGAGATTTTTTTAAGTAACGAAGTTAGGCGCCATTCCATGAGTGTGCGCAATTTTAAAGTGTGACATGTTAGGTATCTATTTACTCAGGGTAACATCATCTTTCATATTTTACTAAAAACATTGTGCGAACTTTACTGTTTTGTAATTTTTTAATTCATGAAACCATTTTCCAAAAAAAAAGGCATTTGAAAAATGATTGCGCAAATACCGTGCAAGATAAAAAGTTGCAAGGGCCGCCATTTTATTCCCCAGGGTGTCTGCTAAAAAAACATATATAATGTTTGGGGGTTCTGAGTAATTTTCTAGCAAAAAAATGATGATTTGTACATGTAGGAGAGAAGTGCCAGAATAGGCCCGGTATGGAGGTGGGTAAAAAAGCATCATCCATTTACATTCGTTTTTCCATAGAGATGCATTGATGGAAACGGACAAACGCATATGAAAAAGATCATATCATAATGAGACTGATTATCTAACAAGCATTATGTTCAGTCCCCAGGTTTTACACCAAAGAACGCATGCCATCTGAAGTCAACATTTGACTTTGACAACTGTTTCTGTCCCTTCTGTCTCGGATGATATGATAATTAGGATGATGTGATAGTGGATTAGGGGGATCTAATTCACAATAGGCTGGTTAAATATGTTCCAAGGATCATTTGATACAAAAGCCCTTAGCTGCAGTGTAAATGGGTGACAGTAACGTGAATTAAAACTGAAGAGTGTGGAAAAAATTCCAGGAAAGCAAAGCAATTATTGAAATGACAGAATAAAAAGGACTTGTCTCTATCAGAGGCGGGGGCTAAGGCTTACAGCAAACCCATCAAAAAATAAAAAACGGTACTCCTAATAATTACAACCGCTTGAAAAAAGATGAATTTTTCAAAGCTTATGTTTTGTAAGAAATGTTAATTAAAATTCTGTTTATGTGCCACTGTGTATGAAACCTGATAGGGTCTTTCTAAAGAGGATCAGATCTCTAAGGCCTCGTACACACGAGCAGACAGATTTGTTTAAATCTGTCTGTCCGACAGATTTGAACAAATCTGTCTGCTGGGATTTTGGTTTGCTCGCGTGTACACACGAGCAAACCAAAATCCCCGCCAGCAGACGGCGGGCTGACGTGTCGATGACGTGGTGGTGACGTGGCGGTGACGTTGACGCCGCCACGTCACCGCACCAGGAAGTAAAACACTTCCGCGCATGCGCCGAATCCATTCGGCGGCGGTGCGGGACGACATGTCTGCTGGTAAGTGTACTAACCAGCAGACATGTCGGGCGGACGGATTCCCACCCGATAGATTTCAAAGCATGCTTTGAAATCTGTCGGGTGGCCAAATCCGTCGGCTCGGCCGTGCACACGATCGAATCTGTCTGCTGAAACGGTCCAGCAGACCGTTTCCAGCGGACAGATTTGATCGTGTGTACGAGGCCTAAAAGTGAAGGTTTGCTATATAAAAGAAAATCTGCATTTGTGAATTGTACTTAAAGCGGAAGTAAACATCGATTTATCACACATGTCGGGAATGTAACCGTCACATTGGTTGTGCTCGCAACCAAACTGTCAAGCCATCCAATGGCTGGTGTCATCCATGTCTTTATGGACCTTGCTTTGTGCACTGGTGTGCAGTCATATTGGAACAAGAAGGAAGGCAAAAACAAGTGGCAATGCTGGCCCCCCCAGCCCCCCCGTTTTATTTACCTGAGCCTGTGCACATGCTTGGCTCGTCCACGGCATCCTCTTCTCCACTGCTTCTTGGCATTGATTGGATAGATTGACAGCAGCCTAGCTATTCGCTTGCGCTGCTGTCAATCAAATCCAATGAAGCAGCAGCCGGGATTCAGATACATTTGCGCGGGCGTAGCGTATCTTCTTTACGCTACGCCGCCGCAACTTAGAGAGGCAAGTGCAGTATTCACAAAGCACTTGCTCCGTAAGTTGCGGCGGCGTAGCGTAAATTGGCCGGCGTAAGCCCGCCTAATTCAAAGTAGAAAGAAAAAGAAGAGGGCGCCAAAGGGTTAATCGACAGGTAGCTTTAATTTGTTATCGACAGCAGCATCCACTTACATTTAAAAGATTGGAAGTCCAGTATGTAGATCCTGTATAAAAGTCTCTGGTTTGGCGTCTTTCCGTGCTAGTTTTTGGCTGAAAACAGTGCTCCTAGGCCTCACGATATCCGTCCGTCCGAATCATCGGCAAACTAGTGACGTCACCGCGACTCAGCTGCGATTCAGCTGCGCTCCTGGCCTCGCTTTCAGCTAGTATCTCTGTACTAGCCATTTCACCGATGATTCCGACGGACGGATATCGTGAGGCCTAGGAGCACTGTTTTCAGCCAACAACTAGTGCAGAAAGACGCCAAACCAGAGACTTTTATACAGGATCTACATACTGGACTTCCAATCTTTTAAATGTAAGTGGATGCTGCTGTATATAACAAATTAAAGCTACCTGTCGATTAACCCTTTGGCGCCCTCTTCTTTTTCTTTCTACATATGCTGGAGTCTGGGCTTTCTGTCTCCCCCACCTTTGAAGGCTTGCCTTGGAATAACGACCGGGACCAACAGTTTTAAAAGACCAGCATTTCCCTTATGTCTTCTTCCCTCATCTCCAGGTCAATATTATCCTTATATATGTAACTTTTTTTTTTAAATTGTCCCATGAAGGACTTTTTAAAAACAGCGGACTCT
Organism: Rana kukunoris; assembly: GCA_029574335.1. Classification (NCBI taxonomy): domain Eukaryota; kingdom Metazoa; phylum Chordata; class Amphibia; order Anura; family Ranidae; genus Rana; species Rana kukunoris. Next base: position 541,133,932 of record CM056052.1, on the reverse strand, counting down.
GGAGCTGCTCTATATCACTAATTGTTCTGCGCCACTATTTGTATTTTTTCGCCTAATTCAAAGTAGGAAGGAGGTGGACGGCATCTATTTAAATTAAGCGTGACCTCATGCTAATGAATGGCCGGTTGAACTGGGCATGTGCGCGCATGCTCAGAAGTACATTGCATCTACTCCCTAAGACACGTCGGCGCAATGCCTACGACGTGAACGTAACTTACGCCTAGCCCTATTCACGTAATACTACGTAAGCGGCGTACGCGACGTAAAATTTGACGGCGTCGATCCCTGACCCATACCTTTGCATTACCTGCGCCTGCTATAGCAGGGGTAACTTTACGCCGGACGTAAGCCGAACGCAAATCGTGTATATGAAGCGGCCGGGCGCATCTACTTTCGTGAATTGGCGTATCTTACTCATTTGCATATTTATAATGGGAACGCCGAATGCGTCCAGCGTAACTATGTGCCCACGATACACCGGCGTAGGCAAGTTACGTCAGACGGCTGAAGCCATGTTTTTCGGCGTATCTTGCTTTGTGAATCGGCGGAAAGATGCGACGGCGCACATTTGAAATTATAGCGGGGTATCTGGAGATAGCCGACGTAAATGCTTTCTGAATCCCGGGCCTCTGTGTTTATGGACGCAGAGTGTATGAGACAGGAACGGGCCTGCAAGGTAACCCCTTTGGAAGAGAGCTTCCGAGGGGGTTAGTTATTGCGGGGAGGAGCCGAAACAGCCACGAGGAACCCCAGAAGAGGAGGATCGAAGCCACTCTGTGCAAAACTAACTGCACAGTGGAGGTAAGTATGACATGTTTGTTTTAAAAAAAAAAAATTAAGCTTTACAACCCAAGTGATTGTAAACCCCTCCTTACAACTTGCACCTACAGTAAGCCTAGATTAAGGCTTACCTGTAGGTGCAAGAAATATCTCCTTAACCGTGTAGGTATTTGCTGTAAGCACTGAGCCGATGTCTACTGTGCATGCGTGTTTGTTAATGGGGCAATGGGTGGGGGGGTTAAATGCCGTAATCCCGCGCATGCACGGGAGTGACGTCATCGCCGCTCCATCCAGTCACAGTGCCGGAGAGGTGAAACAAGGAAGACGACTGCAAGAAACATGGCGGCGACGGCTGAGAAGACCGTCAAGAACCTCGGGGGCTTCGATCTTAGGTATGTCAATCATAATGAGCTAGTATGCTATGCTAGCTCATTATGACTTTCTCTTGCGGCTTTTTTTTTTTTTAAAGAGAGTTGTGGGTTCACTTCCTCTTTAAGAGTTCCCTTCACTGGAACTAAGGGGCCAAGCACAACCCCTGAAAAACAACCCCACACCATAACCCCCCCACCAAATTAATTGGACCAGTGCATAAAGCAAAGTCCATTAAGACATGGATGAGCGAGTTTAGGGTGGAGGTACTTGACTGGCCTGCACAGAGTCCTGACCTCAACCGATAGAACACCTTTGGGTTGAATTAAAGTGAAGACTGTGAGCCAGACCTTCTTGTCCAAGATCATACCTGACCTCACAAATGTGCTTCTGGAAGAATGGTCAAACATTCCCATAGACACACTCCTAAACCTTGTGGACGGCCTTCCCAGAAGAGTTGAAGCTGTTATAGCTGCAAAGGGCGGGCCAACTCAATATCGAACCCTACAGACTAAGACGCCATTACAGTTCATGTGCGTGTAAAGGCAGGTGTCCCAATACTTTTCACAATATAGTGTATTTAACTACTTGCCTGGGGTTCAGGTCTGCGATGGATTTAAGTTTAGAACTGCATGAACCTGTGTTCAGATTACTCCAACGCTGGACAACAACTGTTACATCTCCCTAAAATCTGGGGGTTCAGTGAAAACTTACCCATGTACAAACTTTAATTTCAAGCTTTCATCTGGGGCTTTTTCACGCTTAAGGGAAGGCAAAGAATTTTGTTTCTCTTTATTTTGCTGCTTGAGCTGAGGTAGATCTTCTTTGTAAACCTTGAAATGAAAATTTCACAAACGTATAGTCAATTCTTTATACAATTACAGATTCATAGTCACATAGGCAATAGCCATAGCTTTTTAAAGGGCTAAGTTTGACCAAAGTTGGATAATGCCCTATGCTCAGGGCCGATCCTAGGCAGGGTGCACAGGCGCCTGAGGTGGGGGCACCAAAGTGGCAGAGTTCTCCCTTCCCTTCCCTTCTTCTCTCCTTGTTTGTGTCCGTCTAGAACTAGTGTTCTGGGCATAGGTGTGTGTCCATCCAGAACTGATGTGTCTCTGACCATCTCCTGTACTATGTCTGCAGTCTCTGACCATCTCCTGTACTATGTCTGCAGTCTCTGACCATCTCCTGTACTATGTCTGCAGTCTCTGATCCATCTCCTGTACTATGTCTGTCTCTGACCATCTCCTGTACTATGTCTGCAGTCTCTGATCCATCTCCTGTACTATGTCTGCAGTCTCTGACCATCTCCTGTACTATGTCTGCAGTCTCTGACCATCTCCTGTACTATGTCTGCAGTCTCTGACCATCTCCTGTACTATGTCTGCAGTCTCTGATCCATCTCCTGTACTATGTCTGTCTCTGACCATCTCCTGTACTATGTCTGCAGTCTCTGATCCATCTCCTGTACTATGTCTGCAGTCTCTGACCATCTCCTGTACTATGTCTGCAGTCTCTGACCATCTCCTGTACTATGTCTGTCTCTGACCATCTCCTGTATCATGTCTGTAGTATGTCTGGATGCTCTTTCTAACAGACTCTCTAACAGAAGCACTCTCTGTGTCCATCAGAGAGGCTCCCCTCCAGGTCCCAATAAAGTACTCTGCTTCTCTTCCTGTATTTTGTTTATTGTTAAGAGATCATGCAAGGATCCCAGGGTAATAAGGACTTTGTGGGGGGGAATCTCTGTGGTTAGAGAACGGAGGAGAGGATTTTACACATCCGGACAGTCTGAAAATGGCCACATCCCTGATAACTATAGAAAAAAAAGGAAATACCCCCAAGGAAGCGGGACTTTAAAGGCCAAGTTCAGAACAAAAAGATTTTTAATAGATTATTATAGTATAGACCAAATCACATACAAATTGATACTTGTTGGGAAAGTGACCTGTATGGTCCACTACCTCTTTGTGACAGTCACTGAGTAGGTATGGAACATCAGGGGTTGGAGAAGTGCACCCGGTGAAAGAAATAGAGGGAAGATAAAATCAAATAACAACACGGTATATAATACAGCATAGTAAAAAAGCACAATCTCCGTGGGACAAAGTGGAGAATGCCCGACGCGTTTCTGGTCTCTTGATTTAGAAGAGGACCGTCATCAGGGGCCAGGGAGTTGTACCGCATAAAAATTCTCAATTCTAAAGATAACAAAAAACAACATAGGACACACAGTCAGAAACAAAACATATTCCAAATCGGTATATTTGATTTACAGCCCATTATAAATGAGTGTAGTTTTTGCTAAACCACCTACCGCTGGCTTTGCGGAGAGAAAGAGAGAAGTCCCTTGTTGGGATAATAGTGGTCACGAGTGGGTTCGGGATGGGTCGCTAAAGGGTTGTGGCCCTTCCTACATGAATGATCACACTCCTATGTAAAATACAAAAAGGAAAAGAAAAGGACGAGGGTTGGTTGGTTCTTTTTGTGTACTGAGTAGATAAGCAAGTGTATACCAAAAGATTTTGTCCATTGGTACTGAAATATGTGTTGTATTTAATATACAACATATCACAATATTTACCCGATGTGGGAGGGGGGTGAGTTTATTTCAAACGCCCCCTAAAATCCTGTGTGATAGTATTCAGGTGATCCCCCTGGATCAAAAAAGCGAGACCTATGGAAAAAAGGTATACATGTAGCTAAACCAGTCACGGCCCTATTACAAAGATATTGGGGGTAGGATAAGATGGAGTATTGAACTTACAGTTATTTCGAAATGTCCACGGCCCAGTGGCGTTGTCCCTGATGTGTATAGGGTGCCTGAGTGTTAAGAGTGTAGCATGGATTTTAAAGGATTTTTCGATTGTGCGTCGAATCCGCGTTCCGTGATGTAATCGCGTATAGTGTCCCGTCATGCATAGCGCCGCGTTAGTCATGTGACCCAGTGGAATTGTCCTTAATGTATATAGGGTGCCTAATCGCTTAGAGTCTAATATAGACTTGTAAGTATTTTTCTGTTTGTGCGTCGAATCTCGCGCTAAGTGATGACGTCAGCGCATATGGTGTGCTGACATTCACAGCGCCGTATGGGTCACATGACCGCGGCGTCCTGCTGTGATTTAGAAAAGGCTTAGGGCGTAGAGGCCGACTCTGATAAGTGGATGTGCCAAACATGCCAGTGAACACTTCCGTTCTCCTCAACACTGTCAGCAACAGATGCACTTGTAAAGAAACAAAACCCTATGTCAAATAATAAAAAAATGTTTTGTGTGAAATTAATTCATGAAGGGTACCCAGGTCGAACCCAAGTCCCGACCACTAGAAGACCAACCAATAGGGAATTAGGGCTGAGGAAAGTCTTAATATAAAGTATATCTGTGACACAGAAGAGGGCATGACCAGTAGTGCAGAACCAATACACAAACAATCAAACATATGTATTGAGACCAATAGCAAAGTCTCGTAAGATGGTAAGTATAAATATTATTGGCTGCTATCATTGCTACAGGGGTTGTGTTTGTTATTTAGTTACTTATTTCTTGTTCTGCGGTCTTGTATCCATTGATTTGTCTAAATATTTAACCCTCACCCTCCCAGGCACCTGACTTGTAACCCTCCAAGAAGGGTCGATAACTGACTTTGCTATTTAAGCCCGGGGGCAAAGTAGCCTGAAGGGCTACTATCCAGCGGGTCTCCCGCTGGAGTAGTAGTTTGTCCCAATCTCCCCCTCTTGGATTGGGGTGAATTCTATCCAGGGCCAAGAACAGTGTTTTGGGGATGCTGCCTTGATGGACATCTCTCGAGTGTCTCCCCAAAGGGAGGTCAGGATTCAATATTTTTATACTTTTTATATGCCTAGAGATCCGTTTCCTCCATTCTAATTTCGTTTTACCTACATAGAAACAGCCGCACGAACAAGTTAGCAGGTACACAATCCCATAGGTGTTACAGTTCGCGAAATGTTGCGGTTTGTCTTGGCGGCCGTTCGGAAGTTTGATATCTTTTGAGGTGTTGATGTGTTGACATTGTGCACAACCTCCACAGGTGAAGGTGCCCCATCGTTTGCAGGGATCTCCCCTAAAGGTTCCAGTATATTCACTGGTAACTAATGAGTCCTTGATGGATCTAGTCCGTCTGTAGGTGATTAGAGGTTGATTGGGGATAAATTGGCTGATGATGGGGTCGATCTGTAGTATGTGCCAATGTTTTTTGATTATCTGTTTTATCTGTTTATGTTGGTTATTGTATGTCGTAATGATTCTTGTAGGTAAACATTGATTTTCTTCTTTATTAGCGATTTTCTTTGGAGGAAACAGTATGTCTAGTCTTGACTGACTCTTCACTTTTCTGAAGGCTTTTTTTAAACACGTGTGGGAGTATCCCCTTTGTAAGAACCTTCTTTTTAGGTTGTCTGCTTCCTTGATGAACATACCTTCATCCGAACAGTTCCTCCTTATACGGAGATACTGTGAATATGGAATTGATCGTATGAGGGGTTCGGGGTGGAAGCTTGAGGCTTGTAAGATGGTATTACCGGCCGTTTCTTTCCGGAACAGAGAACTAGAGAGATGTGTCACAGATATACTTTATATTAAGACTTTCCTCAGCCCTAATTCCCTATTGGTTGGTCTTCTAGTGGTCGGGACTTGGGTTCGACCTGGGTACCCTTCATGAATTAATTTCACACAAAACATTTTTTTATATTTTTTTATTATTTGACATAGGGTTTGGGTTTTGTTTCTTTACAAGTGCATCTGTTGCTGACAGTGTTGAGGAGAACGGAAGTGTCCACTGGCATGTTTGGCACATCCACTTATCAGAGTCAGCCTCTGCGCCCTAAGCCTTTTCTAAATCACAGCAGGACGCCGCGGTCATGTGACCCATACGGTGCCGTGAATGTCAGCACACCATACGCGCTGACGTCATCACTTAGCGCGAGATTCGACGCACAAACGGAAAAATACTTACAAGTCTATATTAGACTCTAAGCGATTAGGCACCCTATATACATTAGGGACAACGCCACTGGGTCACATGACTAACGCGGCGCTATGCATGACGGGACACTATACGCGATTACATCACGGAACGCGGATTCGACGCACAATCGAAAAATCCTTTAAAATCCATGCTACACTCTTAACACTCAGGCACCCTATACACATCAGGGACAACGCCACTGGGCCGTGGACATTTCGAAATAACTGTAAGTTCAATACTCCATCTTATCCTTCCCCCAATATCTTTGTAATAGGGCCGTGACTGGTTTAGCTACATGTATACCTTTTTTCCCATAGGTCTCGCTTTTTTGATCCAGGGGGATCACCTGAATACTATCACACAGGATTTTAGGGGGCGTTTGAAATAAACTCACCCCCCTCCCACATCGGGTAAATATTGTGATATGTTGTATATTAAATACAACACATATTTCAGTACCAATGGACAAAATCTTTTGGTATACACTTGCTTATCTACTCAAAAAGAACCAACCAACCCTCGTCCTTTTCTTTTCCTTTTTGTATATTACATAGGAGTGTGATCATTCATGTAGGAAGGGCCACAACCCTTTAGCGACCCATCCCGAACCCACTCGTGACCACTATTATCCCAACAAGGGACTTCTCTCTTTCTCTCCGCAAAGCCAGCGGTAGGTGGTTTAGCAAAAACTACACTCATTTATAATGGGCTGTAAATCAAATATACCGATTTGGAATATGTTTTGTTTCTGACTGTGTGTCCTATGTTGTTTTTTGTTATCTTTAGAATTGAGAATTTTTATGCGGTACAACTCCCTGGCCCCTGATGACGGTCCTCTTCTAAATCAAGAGACCAGAAACGCGTCGGGCATTCTCCACTTTGTCCCACGGAGATTGTGCTTTTTTACTATGCTGTATTATATACCGTGTTGTTATTTGATTTTATCTTCCCTCTATTTCTTTCACCGGGTGCACTTCTCCAACCCCTGATGTTCCATACCTACTCAGTGACTGTCACAAAGAGGTAGTGGACCATACAGGTCACTTTCCCAACAAGTATCAATTTGTATGTGATTTGGTCTATACTATAATAATCTATTAAAAATCTTTTTGTTCTGAACTTGGCCTTCAAAGTCCCGCTTCCTTGGGGGTATTTCCTTTTTTTCTATAATCTCTGTGGTTAAGTCATTGCCATAGAAACATTTGTTAAGGGGAGGAGTTAGTAAAATGACCACGCCCATGTGGGGGCAGCGGAAATATTTCTGCACCCAGGCGCTTGTGACCCTAGGATCAGCCCTGCCCTTGCTATTGGTGAAGGTCATTTATGTACCTCCCAAAGCCTGGCCGAAAAACTTCCAGAGATGGCATCATCTTATCCTGCCTTGCTGGTAAGACACTCCCAACTGTCCACCATCATAAGAGAGAGCTCTGAAGGCCCCGCACATGTACCGCCTTCGTTGCAGCATCACTGAGATTAGAACTACTGCAACACAGGAGAGACAGCAAATGCAAGGGGGTTTGAATAATCTAGGAGTGTCTTAGCAACGTTCAAATGATCAATAATCCCTTTCAGATATAATTAGGCCAAGAGCTCCCAGTAAGCCAGAAGAAACTACTGCATTGCTTTTTTTTTTTTTTTTTTTCTTTTAAAGTGTATTTTTGTGCGTGAACTCGAGAGAGAGGAGCCGGACTGCAGGAGTTGGGAGTAGGCAGACCCTCCCCCCGGAGGCAATCGCCATCCTTCTCCATGTCCCTGGTGGCAATGGCGGGTGTGAAGGGGGGCCTCCCACTCACCCCGCCCTACCTGCTCCTCTTGGGAGCCCAACTGGGGCCCAACGGGACCCCAATGGGGCAGAGGGACTCCCCCTATGAGGGAGTGAGGGGGCCTAGCCCACCCAGCCAGCCCCGTAGGTCCTTCGCCTCTCTTTATTTAAGAGACCGCATGGCCAAAGTGCATGTGTTTTAAACCAATTTTTGTGTGCGTGCAAGTGTGGTGGTTTTTGTGGGGGGGGTGGGCGTACTAAGCACAGGCGTACCTTGCATAGCACACCCACCGGGAGCCAGGCTGAGACCACCAAACTCAATTCACATGTAGCCGAGACCGGGATCCGAACCCTTGGCTGCAGAGGTGAATGGCTTGTCAACGCAGTGCCAATCACGTTGAGCCACCACAGCTCCCTTCTGAAACTACTGCATTGCAGTAGGCTGTCAGCCTATCAAGTTTTAGGCAACAAGGGAAGGCACAGAAAGTATTCTTGAAGTTAAAGGACCAGATCCACAAAGCATTACAGCGGCGTATCTCCAGATACGCCGCCGTCATTTCAAATTCCCGCCGGCGTATCTTTGTTTTGTATTCACAAAACAAGATACGCCGGAATTACGCTAAGATACGCCTGGCGTAATGTTATTACACCGTCGTATCTTAGTTGCATACTTACGCTGGACGCTAGGGGCGCTTCCGTTGTGTGTCCGCGTAAAATATGCAAATGAGCTAGATACGCCGATTCACGAACGTACGTACGGCCGGCGCAGTGTTTTTACGTTGTTTGCGTAAGCGTCGGTCCGATGTAAAGTTACCCCTGCTGTATAGAGATGTACGTAATGTTAAGTATGGACGTCGGGCCAGCGTTGATTTTTGCGTACGTTACGTTCACGTCGTTTTTATTGATGTTTTGCAACGTGATTTCGCGCATGCGCACTGGGATATGTCCACGGACGACAAAAAACGTCAAATACGTGGGGTCATGTTGATTTACATGACATCACGCCCACAGCCACCTTATTTGAATTGCGCGGCCTTACGATGCAACACTTACACTACGCCGCCGTAAGTTACAGCGGAAAGTGTTAGTGGATAAGGATACGCCGCTGTAACTTACAGCGGCGTAGTGTAACTGGGATAAGCTACGCCAGCGCCAGCCCTTTGTGGATCTGGCCTATAGTCTGGAAGTGTATTTCCACTTCTACAACCAAATTAGCATAACACTTACTTTATATTTGTTACATGTTCCCATAGTATAAATACGTATATGATCCCATTGCTTACATAGAATAAATAAAAAGAAATATGCTTTCTACATTTTTCATTTTCCAGTTCCCAATGTAATGTTTTTGAGGGTAAATGGGGAGTTAGGTTTACCATAATTATTCCTGTTTGCGCTGTTCTGGCAGATCTCATTATCAGTTGTAAACTAGACAGTGGAAATAGTTGGAGGCAAGAGTGTTAAAGTTGAACTACAGTTAGGCCGCGTACACTTCTATGAGAACCTCGACGGGCCAAACACATCGTTCCGCCCGTCGAGGTTCTCGCCCGGCCGTCGAAATCGTCGACCAAGCCGTCGGGAAAGGCGTCGAGCCATGGTTCTCGATGGGCCATCGAGCAAATAGAGAACCTGCTCTCTATTTTGGCTCGACGGCTTTCCCGACGGGATGCTCGCCGAAACCGTACACACGGCCGAGGTTCTCGGCAGAATGAGGATCCCAGCGAGCTTCTCGCTGGTTTCTGCCGAGAATCTCTGCTGTGTGTACGCCGCCTTATGATATTAAGGTAGCATTCCAGGCAAAACCTAAACTACTGTTAAAAATGTTCCTCCCCCTCTCCCTCCTTATGCCGTGTACACACGACTGTTTTTAATGTCATGGAAAAAACGTTTTTCTCAGCGTGATTCCTCTCAAGCCTGCCTTGCCTACACACGATCGTGAAAAAAAAAATGCTCGAGCAGAGTGCGGTGACTAGGGATGAGCCGAACACCCCCCTGTTCGGTTCGCACCAGAACCTGCAAACAGACCAAAAGTTTGTGTGAACTTTAGAACCCTATTAAAGTCTATGGGACTCGAACATTTGAAATCTAAAGTGCTAATTTTAAAGGCTAATATGCAAGTTATTGTCCTAAAAAGTGTTCGAGGACCTGGATCCTGCCCCAGGGGACATGTATCAATGCAAAAAAAGTTTTAAAAAAGGCAGTTTTTTTGGGAGCAGTGATTTTAATGATGCTTAAAGTGAACCAATAAAAATGAAATATTCCTTTAAATTGCGTACCTGGGGGGTGTCTATAGTATGCCTGTAAAGTGGTGCTTGTTTCCTGTGCTTAGTAGAACTGTCCCTGCACAAAATGTAATTTCTGAAGGAAAAAAGTCATTTAAAAAAAGTAATTCATAAAAAAAAAAATGCGTAGGGGACCCCCTCAAATTCAATTACCAGGCCCTTCAGGTCTGGTATGGATATTAAGGGGAACCCCGCATCAAATAAAAAATAAATTATGTGGGGTTCCCCCCCCCCCCCCCCCCCAAATATCTATTCCAGACCCTTCAGGTCTAATATGGATTTTAAGGGGAACTCCACCTCAAATAAAATAAAAAATATGGCATGGAGTTCCCCCCCAAAAATCCACACCAGACCCTAATTGAATTTGGGGGGACCCCCACGCATTTATTTTTTATTTTTATGAATGGCTTTTCTCTGTATTGCCGGGAGCCGACAATTCATTATAGCCGCGAGTGATTTTTTTCCTTCAGAAATGATACTTTGTGCAGGGACAGTTCTAAACACGGGAAACATGCGCTACTTTAAAGACATACTATAAACACCCCCCTAGGTATGAAATTTAAAAGGAATATTTCACTTTTATTGTTTCACTTTAAGCATTAATAAAATCACTGCTCCCAAAAAAACGTCAGTTAAAAATAAAATAAAAATTTGCATTGATACATATCCACTGGGGCAGGACCCAGGTCCCCAAACACTTTTTAGGACAATAACTTGTATATTAGCCTTTAAAATTAGCACTTTAGATTTCAAACGTTCGAGTCCCATAGACTTTAACGGGGTTCTAAAGTTCACACAAACTTGCCGCGAACACCCCAAATTGTTCGCTGTTCGGCGAACAGGCAATGTTCGAGTCGAACATGAGTTCAACCCAAACTCGAAGCTCACGTACAACACATATGACGGCACTATAAAGGGGAAGTTCCATTCGGATAGCGCCACCCTTTGGGCTGTTTTTGCCGATTTCGTGTTAGCTAGTTTTACCAGAACGAGTCTCATAACTTGCTTCTGAGCATGCACGTTTTTTCCCCCGTCGTTAAAGCCTACACCGGACTGTTTTTCACGACGTGAAAAACGACGCGAAAAATTAGAGCAGGTTCTAAATTTTTAATGCCCATTTTTCACGTCGAGAAAAATGCTCTGGAACCTACATACGATCGTTTTTAACGACCAATTTAAAAAGTTGCATTTTTACGTCATGAAAAACGGTCGTGTGTACGTGGCATAACACTTATTCTAAGGCCTCGTACACACGATCGAACAGTTTCAGCGGACATGTTTGATCGTGTGTACGGCCTATCGGACCGTTTTCCAGCGGACAAAAGTTTCAAAACATGCTTTGAAACCTGTCCGCTGGAAACCTGTCTGTCGGACAGGTTCGATGGTTAGTACACGAAATTCTCGGACCAAAATCCTGCGCATGCTCAGAATCAAGTTGACGCATGCTTGGAAGCATTGAACTTCGTTTTTTCATCACGTCGTCGTGTTCTACGTCACCGCGTTCTGGTCCGAGGGGATTTTGGTCCGATGGTGTGTACGCACATCAGACCAACAGACCACTTCAGCCTGGTCCGATGAAAACGGTCCGTCGGACATGTTTCCTCGGACATGTCTGATTGTGTGTACGCGGCCTAACAGAGTCGCACTGACAATTAGCAATTATTAGTGTGAAAACATATATCATTTTTATTCACATGTGCTAAAATAAGTCCAAGCATAGAATCCAAAGAGATGCTGCCGAAATTAATTGTTACGGTAAAGTCCTCCTCATATGTGGCCCAGGTTGGAATACATGCAGTCACCACCAATCACCTTGTGCAAAGTCCACAGAAGACGCCTCCACCAGCAGAAAGGAAAGCTGGGGGGGGGGGGGGGGTTAGCAGAGAGGAGAGGTGTGCAGGGCTGGACTGGGACAGAAATTTGGCCCTGGACTTTATCCAGACTGGCCCACTTTGACAGGTCTCTCCCATGGCGGCCGGGCAACTCCTGCACCCCCCTCCCAGCCACCCAAGCCCCCTCTCCCCCTTCACTAGCCGTTCTACTTTATTAGAGTAGAACTGCTGGTACTCTTATAAGCAGTACCAGTGGGGAAGCTAGACATTATTTCACCCGGGGCAAAGAATCAGTTCGGTGCCCCCCTTATGGGACTATTATGGGAAGATTAGGCAGAAGTGAGAAACTACCAGGCCATAGCTGTTGAGTCAGCTGTCTGCCCCTCCCCCATGCTCCTCTGTCGTCGTCCCCCGGCCCCTCTGGTTCTCCACCTGCTTCTTTGTTCCCCACCAGGTGAGCGCTGCAGTGAGGGAGAGGAGGTTAGCACTACGGGAAGGGAGAGACAAAGGAGTGGCAGTCCACTGTCACTGAAGCAGGCCCACTGAGCCATCGGCCCACCGGGAAACTCCCTGTAGTCCCAATGGCCAGTCCATCCCTGGAGGTGTGGGTAATTTGTGCAGAGAGAAAAGCTGGGGGGGGGGGGGTAGCAGAGAGGGGATCTGGGAAAGTGTGTGTGTGCGTGTGGGGGGAGGGGGAGTAGATTTGGCAGATAAGGGAGCTGGGGGGAATTTTAGAAGGAGAGCAGGTGGGTGGAGATTTGTGCAGAGAGGAGAACTGGAAAAGGGGGAGATTTGTGCAGAGATGAGAGCTGCAGAAGGCAGGTTGTGCAAACAGAGCTGTGGAGGGTGGATCAGATTGTGCAGAGCTGTGGGGTACACTGGGTGTGCAGAAGTGAAACATAAGGGTGCAGACGGGGCAGAGATAATGAGAATGTGGGGTGCAGAGGCAAGCTGTGGATGGAGGACACAGATGTAAGCAAAAAGATGTGCTGAGGTGAGAATTTGATGGTTACTTTGAGGGGGGATGCTTGAGGGAAGAGTATGTTGCTTGCAGGAGACCAGGGAAATTTGCTGCAGGACAATTAAACAGAGTTCAGTACCCAAGAGTATGTAATGTATGGCACAGCATGCAGGGTGCAGTGGTGAGAATTTTGTAACATACCTTGTACATTACATATTTAAGAACTGCTATACTCTGTATGCTGTGCTGTATGTTACATATCTTTTACAGTGTAGGCTACATATTCAAGGCCTTGAGAATTCAGTGGCGGTGCGTCCATAGAGGGTGCAGGAGCGCCGCCCCCTCTCGCTCCTGCACCACCACTGAAATACAATACATAGATTCATGCATTGCATGAATCTATGTATTGTCGCTGCCGCCCACTATTTAGATGGCCGGCCCCCTGGTGAGCGCCAGCCAATCTGAATAACAAGAACTGACTACATAACTTCAGCATATTCCTATTCTACACAACCCATTGTTCTTACTCATTTGCTAGGAAGTTTAGGTAGCGTGTGCATGTGTTTTATGTATATCTATCAGTCTTGTATTGTATTCCTATAGTTGTAAATAGTTTGTTTGTACAGCACTTTGTTTAGTAAAGCACATTAATACACTACATGGGTTTTATTGCGTCCTAGTATTTACAGCAAAGAACATTAGACTACTTTTACACTGGGGCGGGGCATTAGTGGTAAACTGCCGCTAGGTTTAGCGGCGCTTTACCATCGTTTTAGCGAAGCTTTTCAGCCGCTAGCAAGGAGCTTTTAACCACCGCTTGCAGACAAAAAAGGGTTTAACCAGTACAGATCCGCGCTATTGACAAAAGACGTCAACAGCGCGGACCTGAGCTGCCGGGGTCACGTCTTTGGGCGTCAATGTTGCTGTATTCCCCGCGCGCACCACTGGGTGGCGCGCAGCGGGGAAAAACAGTGCCGTCGCATCGCCGAGGATTCGATGCGTGTACCCGGCGGCCGCGGTGTCCGCCAGGTACATGCGATCGGCGGTGACAGAGCAGGGACATGGAGCTGTGTGTGTAAACACAGAGCTCCACGTCATGTCAGGGAGAGAGGAGACCGATCTGTGTCCCTTGTACATAGGGCCACAGCATCGGTTACCTCCCCCAGTCACCCCCCTCCCCCCACACAGTAAGAACACACCCAGGATACACATTTAACCCCTTCCTCACCCCCTAGTGTTAACCCCTTCAATGCCAGTCACATTTATACAGTAATTAGTGCATATTTATAGCACTGATCGCTGTATAAATGTGAATGGTGCCAAAAATGTGTCAAAAGTGTCCGATGTGTCCGCCGTAATGTCGCAATCCCAATAAAAATTGCAGATCGCCGCCATTACTAGTAAAAAAAAATATATAATAAAAAAATCATAATTCTGTCCCCTATTTTGTAGGTGCTATAACTTTTGCGCAAAGCAGTCGAGTAATGCGATTTTTTTTTTTTTTTTACAAAAATACTTGGAAGAATACATACGTATCGGCCTTAACTGAGAAAAAAAAATCGTTTAAAAAAAAAAAAAAAAAAAATTGGGATATTTATTATAGCAACAAGTAAAATATATATATATATATATATATTTTTAAATTGTCGCTCTTTTTTTGTTTATAACGCAAAAAATAAAAACCGCACGGGTGATCAAATACCACCAAATAAAGCTCTATTTGTGGGGAAAAAAGGATGCCAATTTTGTTTGGGAGCCACGTCGCACGACCGCGCAAATGTCAGTTAAAGTGACACAGTGCCGGAAGCTGAAATTTCGCCTGGGCACGAAGGGGATTTATGTGCCCAGTAAGCAAGTGGTTAAAAGCGTCGCTGCCAAAATCACTTTCCAGGCGCTTTGGCAGCGCTGGCCATTGATTTCAATGGCAGGGGAGTTTTAGGAACGGTGTATCGACTCCCGCAACGCCCGAAAGATGTTGCTTGCAGGACTTGCAAGTGCACCGCCCCAGTGTGAAAGCACTCGGACTCTCACACTGGGGCTGCAGGGGAGGCGTTTTTCAGGCGCTTTACAGGCGTTATTTTTAGCCCAAAAGCACCTGAAACATACTTTTATTGTGCTAAGCTAGCCCAATTTAATGATGCAATACAGATCATACCTGAAGGCTTTAAAGTGGATGTAAACCCACTCTCACCCTTTCTAAACTACTGCCATAGTGCTGACCTATAAGGATATAGATGCCTCCTGCATGTATCCTTACCTGTCACATGTCTCCCCTCTGTCTGTTATAAGAACTGAAAATCTGCAGATTCTGTGGGTGGATCTGTTGTCTGGAGCTCTGTGGGTGGAGTCGTGATGTCAGAAGACTCTCCGCCCACTCCCCTTACAATAAATTCTGCTATGATCAGTAACAATCCAATCAAAATCCAGAAAAGTAACCACATGACTTCAGAAAAGGAGTGGGGGTGGGAATTAAAAAATAATGCCCGTCTCCAGGCTAGTGCATGAGATATGTAAATAACCTGTCACTCACAGCAAGGGGGCGGAACGGACTAAGGTTTTTCTCTGTAAGTCTGTTTTATTTCACTGAACAATAAAAGATCGTTGGGCACAGATGATAGGAAATCTTATACTGTACATTGTGACATCAAAAAAATAAAATAAACTTTAACATACTCATCTACCACTTATTCCCCTGTACCCCTGAACTTACACCTGAACTACATTGTAAAAGGAGTCTGTAAGCCCGGGAAGTGGGAACCCTGTTTATTGGTAGACTGCAGTGATGTGAAATGATGCAGCCACGAGTGAAAGGCGTCAGTTCTAGTTAGGATAAATTGGTGCCTGGGTGCACTCAGTGGAAGCCATTAGTACGCTCTGTACAATCTTTCTGTCAATTGAGAGAAGCATACAATAAATGAGCTGCCACTGCAGTTATGAATGGCTGCTCTCCGAAGAGAAAATGAATAACTAAGCTTTTACTCTAATTAAAATGCTGAATGTTTCCATCAGATAATGCCAAAAATACAGATACAGGCTTAGAATATACAAAGAAAGCCGAGCAGGCGAGGGGAAGAAAATATTATTGCCGCTCATTGTTATTCTTGGAGCATTAAGGCTTTTGTCCTTCAGAAGTCTGTGTTTGCATTAAACATTTATGAAATGTCTATAAATGCTTATTAAGAAAATTAATTGTGGATGTACTAATCATAGTCATTTGAAGTAAAATAGCCGTTTAATGAATTACAGTAAAACCTTGGTTTGCGAGCATAATTCGTTCCAGAAACATGCTTGTAATCCAAAGCAATTGTATATCAAAGCATTTTATTTTACATGGTATAAAAGAGAAGAGAGGCGCCTCTAAGTGTAGCAATAAGTTGCTAAATGTTGTACCTTCATTAACCACTTAAGGACCCGGACCATTATGCAGGTAAAAGGACCTGGCCAGTTTTTGCGATTCGGCACTGCGTCGCTTTAACCGACAATTGCGCAGTCATGCAACGTGGCTCCCCAACAAAATTGTCGTCCTTTTTTCCCCCACAAATAGAGCTTTCTTTTGGTGGTATTTAATTACCTGTGCTGTTTTTATTTTTAAACAAAAATAGAGCGACAGTTTATGCCGATACGTATTCTTCTACCTATTTTTGGTGAAAAAAAAAAAAAAATCGCAATAAGCATTTAACGATTGGTTTGCGCAAAATTTATAGCATTTAAAAAATAGGGGATAGTTTTATGGCATTTTTATTAATATTTTTTTTTACTACTAATTGCGGCGATCAGCGATTTTTTTTGTGACTGCGACATTATAGCGGACATAACGGACATTTTTGACACATTTTTGGGACCATTGTCATTATATGCTATAAAAAGGCATTGATTACTGTCAAAATGACAATTGCAGTTTAGGAGTTAACCACAAGGGGGCGCTGTAGGAGTTATGTGTGACCTCATATGTGTTTCTAACTGTAGGGGGGTGGGCTGGACGTGTGATGTCACTGATCGCCATTCCCTATATCAGGGAACAGACGATCAGTGACATTGCCACTGTGAAGAACGGGGAAGGTGTGTTTACACACACACCTCTCCCCGTTTTTCAGCTCCTGCAACTGATCGCAGGACACTGGCGGCGATCAGGTCCGCGGGTGCCACGGAGCTTCGGACTGGGTCACGTGCACGCCCATGGCCCACGGCTGGGCACTTAAAGGGGACGTACAGGTACGTGCCTGTGCCCAGCCGTGACATTCTGCTGATGTAAATGTACAGGAGGCGGTCCTTAAGTGGTTAAATATAATCATATTGCTACACTTAGAGGCGCCTCTCTTCTCTTTTATACTCAGTTGTGACATGACACTGCTCTTATATCAAGACATCACTTGTATATCAAGGCAAAATGTATTAAAACATTTTGCTCGTCTTGCAAAACGCTCTCAAACCAAGTTACTCTCAAACCAAGATTTTACTGTACATGAGATTCTTTAGGCAATACAAGTCTATTTATCTATAATGCAAATAAAATACACATAGATGAGTAGTTGGGTTTGTACAGCTCTGGGGGGAATTTACGAATACTGGAACAGACAGAATCTGAAACAGATGAGCACAACAACCAATCAGCTTCTTCAATATATTTTTAAAGCTTAAAGGGGCTGTAAAGGTTTTTTTTTTTTTTTAAATAACAAACATGCCATAATTGCCTCCTCTGTGCAAGGGTTTTGCACAGAGCGGCCCCAATCCTCCTCTTCTGATGTCCCTCAAAGAAGCTCCTGGCTCCTCCTCTTCTCGAGTGCCCCCACAGAAAGTCAATTTCCAAGGGGGCACTTGTGCGGGCGCTCTCCCGAGTCCTGCTGCTGCATCCAGTGACACAGACAGCAGGACTCGGACTTGGCCCCAACCCCCCGACTCCCATGTCACTGGATCTGACTGACAGCACCGGGAGCCAATGGCTCCTGGTGCTATCAATCTATCCAATGAGGACCCGCGACAGCAGCTGGAGATGCTGTGCTTGTCCCCGGTGCAGGAACGATTGGGTTTAGGTAAGTATAATGGGGGTTCTGGCGGGCTGCTGCACTACAGAAGGTTTTTCACCTTAAAGGGGTTGCGAGTCCTGCAATTGGCAGGTATGGATGCCGAATACTGAACACGGTAACGCGCCCGCAAGAAAACCCCCCTTAGGAGAGCGCTTCTCCTAGGGGGTTATCTATTGCAGGGAGGAGCCACGAGAGCCGCGGAGGGCCCCCAGAAGAGGATGATCAGGGCCACACTGTGCAAAACGAAACTGCACAGTGGAGGTAAGTATGACATGTTTGTCATTTAAAAAAAAAAAAATTAAACCTCATGCATTAAGGTGAAAAACCTTAAGGGTCTACAACCCCTTTAACCACTTAAGACCCGGACCAAAATGCAGGTAAAGGACCAGGCCCCTTTTTGTGATTTGGCACTGCGTCGCTTTAACTGACAAATGCGCGGTCGTGCGACGTGGCTCCCAAACAAAATTTGCATCCTTTTGTTCCCACAAATAGAGCTTTATTTTGGTGGTATTTGATCGCCTCTGCGATTTTTATTTTTTGCGCTATATACAAAAATAGGAGCGACATTTTTGAAAAAAAATCAATATTTTTTACTTTTTGTTATAAAAAAAAAATCAAATAAACGAAATTTTAGTCAAACATTTAGGCCAAAATGTATTTAGCCACATGTCTTTAGTAAAAAATAAAAATAAAAATCGCAATGAAAAAAAATTTGCTACCTAGCGGGAACAGCGACACTAATACAGCGATCAGAAAAATGATCGCTTAGTGACGCTGGCAATAGGGGGTGAAAGGGTTAACTAGGGCGGTGATAAAGGAGTTAAAACTTTATTAGAGGGGGGTACGGGGGCTACCCTGGACCTAACACTAACTGTCTGTCACACTGACACTAAATACAGTGATCATACATATATGATCACTGTATTCAGTGACACTGTGACAGGGGGGGTGATCGCAAGGGGTTAAGTGTGCCTCAGCACGGATCGCTCCTACAGCCACCGGGACCGCCGTATGTACCGGGGGGGTCCCGATCGGACCCCCGACCCACGTCAAGGCAGCCACGTACAGGTACGTTGATGTGCCTGTCCGTGCCATATTGCGGACGTAAATGTACATGCGGCGGTCCTTAAGGGGGTTAACTAACAAACTAAAGCTAGAGGCTGATTGGTTGCCATGCCTAGCTGCTCCAGATGAGTCTGCTCCCTTTTTGTAAACTCTCACTTATGAGACAGAGAAAAGGCCAGAGAACTAGAAGCTTTCCTTTCTCTGCAGCCTCAGCTGCACTGTACAGTGAATAAATGGGAAGTGCTCTGTACCGAGTGGCTCCCTGTTTATTCACAAATGGAAGCACACACACACACACCATAAATATGTCTGATACTTAGGAAGGAGTTTTTCTATAGAAAAAGTATCAGAAATTCATCAGTTCGAGTTTACAACTTACCTGGCGATCATAACTGATTTGAGTCTCCTGTTCAATGTCTGAGTCTAGTTCTGGCACATCAGAGAGATCCGAATCCGATTCTTCACTGCAGGAATCAATAATCCCCTCTGAGAATAACAAATGAACAATGTGAGCTGTGCGCCATCATTTATATGCAATACTGGAATAGTCTGAAGGCACATGCAAGCATTGGAAACGTTCACTATAGATTGTGGACATTTTATAACACACTGAAAGATTCCAACAACCAATGCATGATTGTTCCCATTTCTTAAAAAAACATCTCAAGTGACCACATTTCCAAATTACCATTCAGGGACACCCCCCCCCCCCTTTCCCAAAAATCAGCTTGTGCTGCAACGAATCACAGCACAGTGATTGGAGAAATCATAAATCCCACCTCTTGTGTCCAATCACAAGCAGGGGGCGGGACTGTGCTCCTCCAGGCATTTCTGGCCAGGACAAGTACTGTCAGTGAGTAAAGCGGTGATGTGGCGGCCTTTTTTGGGGGCATCAGACTGGCCCGGGGGGTGGGGGGGTGGCTGTGTCGGTTTTTTATTCCGGGACACTGTATTGTTCTGGAATGAATGTGCCCAGGACAGACCTTCGAAATGCGGGACTGTCCCGGACACGTGGTAACCTTACATGCCACCCTCCTCCTCCAGGTCCCAGCCGAGCAACTCTGGACAGCTGGAAGTGATCGATACCAAATTGGTGCAAAGAATCACAGCTGAAATCTAAAAGGTACAGCATCCCCCAGACTAGCTTTCCCAAAGGGTGCTGTGCCGGTCGCAGAAATCCTCTCACACCTTCTAAGAACCCCAATCTTTGGAGTAAACCGAAATCTGGAAGGGAGACCTTCAGGAGGATGTGGAAGTGGCTGCAGGAGCCTTGAATTTCAAAGAATGCTGGCTCAAGCTTACAGGTAAGTGGAGTTTGGGGTGGCACTGTGCACTGCCGGCCCAAAACTAGCCTGCCCACTGGGAGTGACACCATGTTTTACCGGGTGACACCAACCCTAGTGACACCACTGCACCTAGCGTTCTGGACCTACACTAAATGATGTACCCGTTTTTAACTGTTAAATTGTAAGTAGCCTTCTATTGGAGCAATTAAAGCCTCGTTTTGGAGGCTTTGGCACGCCTCCTTCGTCAGCTGACAAAAGAGGCATGCCAAATCCTCCGAAGCGCGTTCCATTGGCTACCACAACGGTGGGCGGTTTCCCCAGTGTGAGAGCTCCAAATACAGTACCTCCACACCGAACAACCCAGCTGGTGTCACTCCAAGATCCCCACAAGGCTTCAGCTCCCTGCTGACATCAGGCGATCGTGGCTCTACAACACCAGGACACAGTGGTGGTTTCTGCCTTCCATGCTGGACGAGTTAGTCCCCCACCAACGGAGCGCATTTTAAATTTGCCACACTACTTGTTATGTATTTACAATTAAAACTCTTTTATGCTGCAAAATACTGCCCTGGCGCTTCTCCCCCTTTTCTTCTTTCTCCTTCTCACAGTCTCTGGGTTCCCAGCCTGTGCCTTAAGCAGCCTCGCAACCATTTACAGCTGTCACACCAAAGATTTCAAAACACAGGGGTTCACCCCCAGAACTTTTTATAAAGACTTTTTTTTACACTTCTGCTATTTTTATGTCATTATAGCCTTACCGAATATTGTGTTTATAAGGCTGCTTTCACATTGGGCAGTGGAGGCGCAGTGGCGGTATAGCAGCGCGATTTTTAGCGCTGCTATACCATCATATTTACCGCGGTATTCGGCCGCTAGCGGTGCGGTTTTAACCCCCGCTAGCGGCCGAAAAAGGGTTAATACCGCTTGCAATGCGCCTCTGTAGAGGCGCATTGCGAGCGGTATTACCGCGGTTTCCCGTTGATTTCAATGGGAAGGAGCGGTATAGGAGCGGTAAACACACCGCTCCTATACCGCTGCAAAGATGCGGCTAGCAGGACTTTTGGATACATTCTTTTGGCCTCATGCACACGGGAAAATAAAATAACATTATAAAAATGCCAGTTGCTTTGCAGTGAGTTTTTCAACTTTTTTTGCATTTATTAGCATTTTTCCGCATTTAAAAAATGCTGGTGAGCAAAGTTTTTGAGCGTTTATTGACGTTTATCAGCGTTAGAGCGTTTTTACAGCTAAAAAAATCTCTCAGAACCCACTAGTTTTGTTTTTATTTTTTTATTGCTCAAAAAAGCCACTGCCCAAAACTGCTGATAACAGCCTATGGCCCCTTTCACACGGACAGACCGTTCAGGGCCGCCTGTTCGTTTTGATGACGGAGCTAAACGGCCGCTCCATGCAGTCCTATGGAGCGTCGGATGTCAGCAAAGACATGTCCGCTGACATCCGACCCTATACGATCCACCAAAATCAGACGTATGGGGATGCATCCATATCCGTCCATGGCAGATCGGATCGGGTGAGAGCTGATAAAAACGGACATGCTGTCCGTTTTCATCAGATCGCTCCATAGGAATCAGCGGCGCTGCACAAGCCCCTCCCCGCTCAGTGAGCAGAGAGAAGCTTGTCACCCGCCAGCTCAGCGGAGATCTGCGGACTGATCTCCCGCTGAGCTGGCCGGAGCAGGCGGACTCCGTAGTGATGGAGTTCGCCTCCTGTGTAACTGGCCTATGTGTGCATTGACACATAGGATAACATGATGGAGAGTTTGAGGCCTCATGCACACTGAACGTTTGACGTTTTTACAGCAGCTGTTTTTGGCAGTAGACGTTTTTTTCTACAGTCATTAAACTCTCCATGTTATCCTATGTGTCCATGCACACATAGGCTGTTATCGGCAGTTTTTGGGCAGCAGCATTTTTGAGCAGTAAAAAATAAATAAACTAGCGGGTTCTGAGGGACGTTTTTAAGCTGTAAAAACACTCTAACGCTGATAAACGTCGATAAACGCTCAAAACTGTCACTCACCAGCATTTTTTGAATTTTTGCTCCATTAATAAAAAAAAGCTAAAAAAAACTAACGTGGAAAAATGCTTTTGCAAAAGCATTGAAAAAAAAATCTGAAAAAGTTGAAAAACTCACTGCACAGCTACTGGCGTTTTTATAGCGTTATTTTAACAAGGCCTAATGACTGTAGAAAAAAACATCTACTGCCAAAAACAGCTGCTGTAAAAACACCAAAAATGTCCAGTGTGCATGAGGCCTTATTGTTTTTTTTTTTTTTTTTTAAAGAGTAATTGTTTAAATATTTAAACTATTCCTCTTTAACCGCTTAACGACCGCCGCATGTAGATATACGTCCACAGAATGGTACGTACAGGCAGATGGACATCCCAGCACGTCCCTGCCTTCCCGCGGGTTGGGGGTGCGATCGGGACCCCCCCCCCCGGTACATGCGGCGGTCGGTAAGCCTCTGGGGGTGATCCGGGATCAAGGGGCGGCTGTTTGTTTCTGTCCGCCCCCTCGCGATCGCACCCAGCAAATCCGCTTTCCCCTCTGCCTGTAATGTAAACGCAGGCAGAGGAAGTGATGTCATTCTCCTCTCGGCGGTCTTTGCGGTCCGGCGAGAGGAGAGAAGACATCACAAAGTGAGTTGCATCTAACACTACACTACACATAGGCACACTTAACCCCCTCAGATCACCCCTCCCCCAGGTCCCCTGTCACAGTGTCACTGATTGCAGTGATCATATATTTACTGATCACTGCATTTAGTGTCAGTGTGACAGTTAAAAGTTGCAGGGCAGTTAGTCTTAGGCCCCTTTAGGTCCAGGGTAGCCCCCTAATAAAGGTTTAACCCCTTGATCACCGCCCTAGTTAACCCTTTCACCCCCTATTGCCAGTGTCACTAAGCGATCATTTTTCTGATCGCTGTATTAGTGTCACTGTTGCCGCTAGGTAGCTAATTTTTTTTTATCGCAATTTTTATTTATTTTTTACTAAAGACATGTGGCTGAATACATTTTGGCCTAAATGTTTGACTAAAATTTTGCTTATTCGATTTTTCTTATAACAAAAAGTAGAAAATATTTTTTTTTTAAATTTTCGGTATTTTTCCGTTTATATCGCAAAAAGTAAAAATCGCAGAGGCAATCAGATACCATCAAAAGAAAGCTCCATTTGTGGGAAGAAAAGGACGCAAGTTTTGTTTCGGTACAACATTGCATGACCGCGCAATTGCCAGTTAAAGCAGCGCAGTGCCAAATTGTAAAAACACCTTTGGGCATTTAGCAGCATATTGGTCCGGGGCTTAAGTGGTTAAAAAATAAAAAAATAAACAATAAAGAATGTAATTGTTTTATATAACATACTGTATTAATTTAATGTTTGCCTTTAAAATCCTACAAAGAGAGGATTTTTATTGTGGTTACCAGTAAAAAAAGAGATTTCACCTAAAATATGGCCAAGGCTCTTGTTGGCTGGAGTGTCACTTTAAACCTCCAGTGTTGTACCTGCCTTATGGTTTTTCTGACGGAATTCTGCTCAAGCTTGGCTTACACAAATGTTCTCTGAACTTTCGACCGTCAAAAACGCATTGGCATACAACACTACGACGAGCCGAGAAAATAAAGTTCAACGCTTTGGGGCATGCGTCGATTTGTTTACGAGCATGAGTCAGGAATTTTGCGCATCGGAATTGCCACAGATGATTGGAATTTTTTCAGTAGCAAGAAACAGTGGCCCAGATTCATAGAGCAATTACGCCTGTCTAACTGGTGTTAGACAGGAGTAATTTCAAATTTCGCGCGCCGTATCACTAGTTTGAATCCTCAAACCATGATACGGCGGCTTCAGGCTTCGATCTGAGAGGCTTACGTCTTCGTAAGCCTTCGGATCTACGCTGCGATATTTTTGCGGCCGCTGGGAGGAGTTTGCGTCATTTTCATGCGTCGGGATATGCAAATGAGTTTTTACGGCGATCCACGAAGATACGAACGGTCTTCGCAATCGCTTACGTCTATTTTTTTTTACGTACTGTTAGACCAGCTTTTTGCTGGTCTAACGGTGCGTAGCCCATGTTAAGTATGGCCGTCGTTCCCGCGTCAAATTTTTTTTACGTAAGTCGTTCGGGAATAGAAATGTCCGTAAACGACGCTACTCAAACAACGAATGACGTAATGATTTCGCGCAATGCACGGCGGGAAATTTCTGAACGGAGCATGTGTAACGGAACTATGTATTCTGCCTGTACATCTATAATAATCATGCAGTGGTATATTATGAGGTGTGAACATCCTCTGTCTGTAAAGATGTAGATTAGAACTGAATCAGCCTGTCTCTGGAAACCTCTCTTTAGTATGCTAATTCACCTCTCTATTCCCAAAGGTTAATTGATCTATTGTGTGTGTGAAAGACCTGTGTTTATCCTTAAGAGATTGTATATTGTATTCCAAATTAGCAGTATCCGGCCAGTTGTATTGAAATAGCATGTCACTTATGTTCAGAAGAACTGTCAGGCTTTGCGGAGCCGAAATGTTTTAGCTACGGAGGGGATTATCTGTGATTGAATTACATTTGAGAAAGGAATGTGGCTTCTTTAGCCTGGTGACAGTGTGTCTAACTTGAGGCCCCCCCTGTGGAGGGAGGGGGCGGAGAGTTCCATTGTTCCTTGATTATTCACAAGTTTGTAACTAAGACATAAACCAAGAAATGTACCATTAAAGTTAGTCTACTGGACCCTTCAAACGTAGCCTGTCTCGTTTATGGAAGGGAATGCAATGGGATTTATTCTGTGCCTCTTACAACTGGACCTAACTCTCCCTCTGGATCTCGTGGATGGGCTTATACTGGACTTACTTATATAGCAACTTGCCAGGGAAAAGGACGTCGTCAGCGGCTGATACCCTCTCCCTACTTGGGTAGCCGTTACATTGGTTGGCAGCGGTGGGATGGTCCTTTTATCCAAGGAGCAAGTTCTGAATGGAGTCTCAGTATGCCAGGCTGAAAAGAACCACACTAAAAGATTTATTGGAGAGTCGTGGTAGGAGTGCCAGTAACAGACCACGGAGGGAGCTGATAGGTGACCTGCTGGAGCTGGACCAAATGGATGTATCCATGGAAGGAGCGGAGCCCCTAGCACCTGTCAGTGAGGAAGATGTAATTACGGATATTGTACAGCGGAGATTATCCTTGTATCCAGAAACATCCACGGAACTAATAAACCAGCTGTTCCGGGAAGCAAGAGAGGAGATTCAAACCAAGAGGGGACAAGAACTGGAACTGGTAAGAGCTAGACAGCCCATTACACACGCAGCTCCTACTTCCCCACCCGCTGCTACAGGAAAGAAAATACCGTTCACTGCATTTAAAGCTTTTGTAGAAAGTGAGGAGGAAATAGATGGATATTTGGCGGATTTTGAGAGGCAGTGCTCACTACACCAGGTACCACCAGACCAATGGGTCACTATTTTGTCTGGAAAATTGTCGGGCAAAGCCAATGAAGCTTTTCGGGCTCTTGCTCCAGAGGATATTTTACAATATCAGCAAGTGAAAAAGGCGCTGTTAACCCGATATGCCGTAACTCCAGAAACCTACCGCCGCCGCTTCCGGGAATCCAAGAAGAAGGCTGTGGACTCCCACATGGAATGGGCCAACCAGTTACAAAGGGTGGCATCCCATTGGGTCCAAGGGTGCAAGGCCAACACCGGGAAGAAAGTATTGCAGCTATTCCTAATGGAACATTTCTTCCAAGACCTGGCCGCAGACATACAGGACTGGGTACGAGATCGCCGTCCCGCTAACTTAAACGAGGCGGCGCGGCTAGCAGATGAGTACACGGAAACAAGGAAAGTAAGCCAGGGTACTACACGCCTGGCTCATAAGGTAGAACCGTGTACTTCAACCGACACCCCACGCCCAGAGTTTCGCGCTCCAGTCCCACCAGGACCACCACGTCCTCAGGGGCCTAACAACTACCCCCGGGATTCGTCTAGGGTGACGTGCCATCACTGCAGCAACACGGGACATATTGCTCGTTTTTGTCCTTTGAGAGCTACAAATAACAACTGGAGACGCCCAACACCCAACACAGAGGTCACTCCATCACAGCCCTCTGTGGCCCACTGCCTAGAGACTGAGGTGGGCCCTGAGGAATGTCTGGGAATTTTGTATGAGGCAGACCCAATACAAGCGGCCTCTCCAGATAACCGTCAGCATCACCGTCAGGAGGTACGGGTGAATGGACAAGTAGCACAAGGCCTAAGAGATACCGAGGCTACTATCGCTCTGATTCAAAAGCAACCAGGGCACAAAAAGTCAGACTGGTCATTAAATGTACCCAGGCAGTCACAGTCATGGAGACAGCCAGAAAGGGGGAACCCCCACACATCCATGCCTGCGGCCCACGGCGTTGGGGAGGTAGAACATTGGGGTGTTCTGCATGAGGCAGATCCGATACAAGCAGCTAATCAGGACAACAGGCAGCAACACAGGCAGACTGTCTGGGTCAATGGAAAGGCAGCCAACGGGTTACGCGATACGGGGGCCACGATGACACTGCTACAGAAGAAACTCATCCCAGAGAGCCAGCACACCGGAGACACCGTAGCCGTAAGAGTAGCAGGAGGCACCACGTCTTCCGGCTACCCGTTGCCCGGGTTCATCTGGATTGGGGGGTTGGTTCGGGACATGTGAAAGTGGGGGTGATGAAGGATTTGCCAGCAGATGTCCTACTGGGGAATGATTTGGCCCCCCTTGTTTCTGCGTACGCCCCGATGTGCCCCGCTGAAGCCTACACAGTGACTAACTGTGCCCCAACCTGCGTTGCTGGAACCAACTTGCTTGCTGCTGAGACCCGGGTAAGACTACCTTCCCCGACATGTACTGTAGATCCGGCCCAATATCACAGTCTAAAATGGGAATGGGACAAGTTGGCCAGTGAGAAATCGGAGATGCAACGACACTACGTCATGTATTATGAGATGTCCCGTGAGATGTCGTGGCTTGAACATTGAAATGCACAAACAGGCTGAAATTGTCAGATTTGGTTAAATGGGATGCCTTATCTCTCCCAAGAGCATCAGCAACAGGCTCAGGTGGGTGCCTTATCTCTGAGAGAGCAAAGCAAGTCAGCAACAGGTCCAGAACTGGGAGCCATTGAGAGAGCAGCAAAGCAAGTGACTGTTCACCTTCACCATCAGCTGAATTCCATTATTCCTGGCAGATTTAATGGCAATGCCGATGGACTGTCCAGCAAACGGAACTTTTACGACCTGGCAGATTTAATGGCAGACCGGATGCCGATGGACAAGTTGACCCGAAAAGGATCCAGGCAATCCGGGAACTTTTACCCTAACAGCAGCGGCCGGAGTGTTCCACAAAAGGGGAGCAGTGTCTGCCGGAGTGTTCCACAAAAGAACTATGTATTCTGCCTGTACATCTATAATAATCATGCAGTGTAACGTATATTATGAGGTGTGAACATCCTGCCTGTACATCTATAATAATCATGCAGTGATTAGTATATTACTGAATGCCTGTCTCTGGAAACCTCTCTTTAGAACATCCTCTGTCTGTAAAGATGTAGATTAGAACCTGAATCAGCTCTCCCAAAGTCTCTGGAAACCTCTCTTTAGTATGCTAATTCACCTCTCTATTCCCAAAGGTTAATTGATCTATTGTGTGTGTGAAAGACCTGTGTTTATCCTTAAGAGATTGTATATTGTATTCCAAATTAGCAGTATCCGGCCAGTTGTATTGAAATAGCATGTCACTTATGTTCAGAAGAACTGTCAGGCTTTGCGGAGCCGAAATGTTTAGCTACGGAGGGGATTATCTGTGATTGAATTACATTTGAGAAAGGAATGTGGCTTCTTTAGCCCTGGTGACAGTGTGTCTAACTTGAGGCCCCCCCTGTGGAGGGAGGGGGCGGAGAGTTCCATTGTTCCTTGATTATTCACAAGTTTGTAACTAAGACATAAACCAAGAAATGTACCATTAAAGTTAGTCTACTGGACCCTTCAAACGTAGCCTGTCTCGTTTATGGAAGGGAATGCAATGGGATTTATTCTGTGCCTCTTACAACTGGACCTAACTCTCCCTCTGGATCTCGTGGATGGGCTTATACTGGACTTACTTATATAGCAACTTGCCAGGGAAAAGGACGTCGTCAGCGGCTGATACCCTCTCCCTACTTGGGTAGCCGTTACAGCATGCGCAGTTCGATCGCCGCGGGAACGCGCCTATTTTAAATGCTTCACGCCCCCTACTCGCGTAGATGGCTTGCGCCGGGAGAAATACTCTACACCGCCGTCGTTTACTGGACAAAATCTACCGGGATTCCACGTAGAGCCAGGTAAAAAACGGCGGCGTAGAGTATTTCTGTTACTCTACGCTAATCTAATTCTCTCTGAATCTGGGCCAGTATTTCTAATGTGTTTTTTCACTGCCATCTCCTTCCCTCTAATTAGAACCCCCAAACATTATATATATTTTTTATTCTACCGCGCTAGAGAATAAAAATGGTGGTCGTTGCAATACTTTGTCACACCGTATTTGCGCAGCTGTCTTACAAGCACACTTTATTTGGGAAAAAATACACTTTTTTTAATAAAAAAAAAAACAGTAAAGTTATCCCATTTTTTTTTTTTTATGAATGAATGAATGAAAAACTTATATAGCGCGGCACATGCGAACTCAATCGCCTCTGGGCGAAAAGATAATGTTACCCTGAGTAAATTGATACCCAACATGTCACGCTTCAATATTGCGTCCACTAGTGGAATGGCGACAAACTTTTACCCTTTATAATCTCCATAGGCGACGTTTAAAAAATTCTAGAGGTTGCATGTTTTGAGTTACAGAGGAGGTCTAGGGCTAGAATTATTGCTCTCCCTCTACCAATCGCGGTGATACCTCACATATGTGGTTTGAATACCGTTTACATATGCGGGCGCTACTCGCCTATGCGTTCGGTTCTGCGTGCAAGCAGCGTTTTTTGGCTCCTAACTTTTTTATCTGGCTCCTAGATTCCAAACAAATTTGTCAAACCCTGGTGTAACCATAAAATGTCCATCCACAAATGGAAGTTCCACAAGGGGATTAGAAGAAAAATCCAGAAGGAGCTCCAGAGTATAAAAGAGAAGAGAGGCGCCTCTAATGCCGCATACACACGATCACTTTATGTGATGAAAAAAAAATGACGTTTTTAAAAATCGTCAATTTCATTGACCGTGTGTGGGGGAAAACGTCGTTTTATGTCTGGTAAAAAACGACAAAAAAAAATTGAAGCATGCTTCAATTTTATGTGTCGTTTTTCAAAATGTCGTTTTTTGTTTCACAAAAAGTCACCGCGTGTAGCAAAAACGTTGTTTAAAACAACGTTTTTCAACCCGTGCATGCCCAGAAGCTAGTTATGAAGCGAGCTTCAAAGGAAAAGAGTGGTGAACGTAACCTCGCTTTTTGTGAAAAAACGATGGTGTGTATGCAACATCGTCTTTGAAAAGTGAAGTTTCAAAAACGTTGTTTTTTTACTTCACAGAAAATGTCGTTTTTTTTCATCACATAAAGTGATCGTGTGTACGCGGCATAAGTATAGCAATATTTTTGCTAAATGTTGTACCTTCATTAAATGTTGACCGTCAAGAAAACAGGGATGACGTCCAACACTACGACGAGCCGAGAAAATAAAGTTCAATGCTTCCGAGCATGAGTCGGAATTTTGCGTATCGGAATTGCCACAATACAATCGGAATTTTCGATCTGATTTTTTTCAGTCGGAAAAATATAGAACCTGCTCTCAATCTTTTGCTGGTGGAAATTCCGACAGCAAAAGTCCGATGGAGCATACACACAGTCGGAATTTACGACTAAAAGCTCACACTGGACTTTTGCTGGCGGGATTTCTGACCGTGTGTAAGCGGCATTAGGCACATTTAGAAACTAGAACACAAGAATTTATTGCAGCATCGAATTTGAAACCACATTCTGGATAGACGCCAACTATATATGTTTTTCCAGGTTGCTGAGCTAGACAATATGCAGATACTGGCAGCTATATGCTTACTAAAGGGAGATAACTCGATCTGTCAAATGTATGTTGTTCAAGTTATAAAAATAGAAGCACTAGCTGTGATTTGCTTTATCTTAGGCAGAATGGGCACAGTCAAATAATGAAGCGATTGCCCCTTAATTTACACACAGACTACTAACAGGCACAAACTGGCACTCTTCATAGTGATGAGCAGCAACGCTTGTTCCTTCTCCATAGTACAGATACACCAATGGGGGACTGCTTTCTGCACCTGCCAGGCCAGGATTAAGAAAAGGAGTGGGTGGAGATTGTAGCTTCTTGGCATAAATGGAGTCCAAAACCTTGTGGACAGCCTTCCCAGAGGAGTTTAAGCTGTTATAGCTGCAAAGGGTGGGCCAACTCAATATTGAACCCTTCAGACCAAGACTGGGATGTCATTAACCAGCCCAGACCATTTTGCTGGTCAATGACCAGGCCACTTTTTGCGAATTACTGCTTTGCACACTCTTGGCATTCTCTTGATGAGCTTCAAGAGGTAGTCACCAGAAATGGTCTTCCAACAGTCTTGAAGGAGTTCCCAGAGATGCTTAGCACTTGTTGGCCCTTTTGCCTTCACTCTGCGGTCCAGCTCACCCCAAACCATCTCGATTCGGCTCAGCTCCGGTGACTGTGGAGGCCAGGTCATCTGGCGCAGCACCCCATCACTCTCCTTCTTGGTCAAATAGCCCTTCCCCCGCCTGGAGGTGTGTTTGGGGTCATTGTCCTGTTGAAAAATAAATGTTGGTCCAACTAAATGCAAACCGGATGGAATAGCATGCGGCTGCAAGATGCTGTGGTAGCCATGCTGGTTCAGTATGCCTTCAATTTTGAATAAATCCCCAACAGTGTCACCAGCAAAGCACCATCACACCTCCTCCTCCATGCTTCACAGTGGGAACCAGGCATGTAGAGTCCATCCGTTCACCTTTTCTGCGTCGCACAAAGACACGGTGGTTGGAACCAAAGATCTCAAATTTGGACTCATCAGACCAAAGCACAGATTTCCACTGGTCTAATGTCCATTCCTTGTGTTCTTTACCCCAAACAAGTCTATTCTGCTTGTTGCCTTTCTTTAGCAGTGGTTTCCTAGCAGATATTCTACCATGAAGGCCTGATTCACACAGTCTCCTCTTAACAGTTGTTCTAGAGATGTGTCTGCTACAAAAGGTGGCTACTTTTAAGAACCTAGAATATGACATATATTTTCAGTTGTTTCACACTTTTTTGTTATGTATATAATTCCACATGTGTTAATTCATAGTTTTGATGCCTTCAGTGTGACTCTACAATTTTCATAGTCATGAAAATAAAGAAAACTCTTTGAATGAGAAGGGGTGTCCAAACTTTTGGTCTGTACTGTACGTAATTTCACATTCCAGCCATTAGGGTCTCGTGCGTGCTGCCCCCTGCTCGCCCCTGGTGCCGACACGAGTGCCCGGCAGGCGCGATCACCGCCGCGCACCCGCGAATGCTTGTTACAGAGCGAGAAACGGGAGCTGTGTGTGGGAGGAGAAATGACTGTTCGTCTATTCATACAATGTATGAACAGCGATCTGTCATTTCCCCTAGTCAGTCCCACCCCCTCTTCAGTTGGAACACACCTAGGGAACATAATTAACCCCTTCCTCGCCCCCTATTGTTAACACCTTCCCTGCCAGTGGCATTTTTACAGTAATCAATGCATTTTTTTAGCACTGATCGCTATAAAAATGCCAATGGTCCCAAAAATGTGTCAGAAGTGTCCGATGTGTCCACTATAAGGTTGCAGTACCAATAAAAATCGCTGATCGCCACCAATACTAGTAAAAAAATAAAAATGCCATAAAACTACCCCCTATTTTGTAGACGCTATAATTTTTGCGCAAACCTATCAATAAACGCTTATCGAAAAATATCGGCCTAAACTGAGAAAATAATTTTTTTATATATATTTTGGGAGATATTTATTATAGCAAAAAGTAAATATTTTGGGAGATATTTATTATAGCAAAAAGTAAAAAATATATTTTTGTACTCGCCATAAAATCCTTTTCTCTGTCGTCCATGTACGGACACAACCCCTACCTCTCCTTTTTATGTTTGTACTGCTTGTTACAAACTAAGGCTGCATGCTGCAGGGCGGAGGGTTATGTCCGGAGGGACCGCCCCCTGGGCGGAGCTGTTCAACTCTGTTAAAGGGGAGGTTCCCCTAAAAATAAACTTTTAACATTGCATTTCTCCTCTTAATCACATCTAGAATCGGCTGGTATTTAAAAAAAAATCCGTCTGTACATACCATTTTCATCATGTAGTCTCACCGCGGCTTCCGGTATGATGGTTGGGGACAGGCATCCGATCGACGCATACAGCGCGTCACGAGATGCCGAAAGAAGCCGAACATTGGTGCGGCTCTATACGGCGCATGCGCACCAACGTTCGGCTTCTTTCGGCATCTCGTGACGCGCTGTATGCGTCGATCGGATGCCTGTCAATCAAGTAGGCACGCCCACCCCCGACCGTCAGACCCCGAAGCGGCGGTGAGACTACATGACGAAAATGGTATGTACGGACGGATTTTTTTTTAAATACCAGCCGATTCTAGATGTGATTAAGAGGAGAAATGCAATGTTAAAAGTTTTTTTTTTTAGGGGAACCTCCCCTTTAAAGTAACATATATTTAAATATCTAACATGTTCTGCCTAGTCCTCTCCTGTGAACAGGAACATAACCTACTTTTCAAGACTTGTAAAGGCTGTGTCTGACCATGGACGAAAAGAGAAAAAAGGATTTTTAATAAACAGCTTACCTGTAAAATCCTTTTCTTGAAGTACATCACGGGACACAGAGCGCATAGCCATTACACTTGGGTTATATGGGTACCTTCAGGTGTGGACACTGGTGTAATCAATTTCACAGGAAGTTTCCTCCCTATATAACCCCCTCCCACTGGGAGTGCTTCAGTTTTGTAGCAAGCAATTCTCCCGAGGTTACACAATGTTCCCCAAAAGAGGGGTGGGAGCTCTGTGTCCCGTGATGTACTTCAAGAAAAGGATTTTACAGGTAAGCTGTTTATTAAAAATCCTTTTTTCTTTATCGTACATCACGGGACACAGAGCGCATAGCCATTACACTTGGGATGTCCTAAAGCAATGCTCTATGAAGGGAGGGAGACCGTAAGGCCAAGAATAGCCAAATCAAAACATTGTCAGGAGAAAACATGGCTCCATCAACAGAAACACAAGGGGGCGTGAACCGGGCCAGAGGATTCTATACTGCTGCCCGTAGGACCGCCTGCCCAAAAGCTGCGTCCGTACTCTTTGCAACGTCCAACTTATAAAATTTAGTAAACGTATGTACGGAAGACTAGGTTGCCGCCTTGCAAACCTGTGCCATAGAGATCTGATGGTGTGCCGCCCAGGAGGCACTCATGGCCCTCGTAGAATGGGCCTTAATTGATAAGGGAGGTGGAACGCGCTTCAGACCATAGGCCTGAAAAATCAGCTGCTTAATCCACCTAGCCAAGGAAGACTTGGCAGCCGGCTGACCCTTCTTGGGGCCATCCGGAAGAACAAAAAGCACATCTGTTTTCCGAATCTTCTCTGTAGCCTTGAGATAGACCCTCATGGCTCGAACCACGTCCAAAGTATGAAGCCGTCTTTCCTCTCTGGACTGGGGAGTAGGAAAGAAGAAGGTAGGACTAGGTCCTGATTCAAGTGAAAACTGGATATGACCTTAGGAAGGAAAGAAGGTTGAGGCCGCAGAACCACTCTGTCCTTATGCAGAATAAGGTATGGCTCCCTGCATGATAAGGCTGCCAGCTCGGAAACCCTTCTGGCTGAAGCCATAGCCACCAAGAAAACTAACTTTCGGGTTAGTAGCACAAGAGGGATTTCTGTCAGAGGTTCAAACGGCTGCCTTTGTAAAGTTGACAAGACCAGATTTAAATTCCAGGGGCAGAGGGGAGCTCTAATAGGGGGATTCACATGCAAGACCCCCTGCAAGAAGGTTTTCATAAGCGAATGGGTGGCCAAGGGTCTTTGAAACCATATTGATAAAGCCGACACCTGCCCCTTTAGAGTACTAAGAGCCAACCCCTTGTCAACGCCAACCTGGAGGAATCGCAAGATCCTGTCAATAAAAAACTTTCGAGGATGCCATTTTTGAGACTCGCACCACTCCACATAGGTTCTCCAGACTCTGTAATAAATATTTCTGGAGACCGGTTTCCTAGCCTGAATCAACGTAGCTATTACCTGATCTGAGAGGCCTCTGCCTTTAAGAATTAGGGATTCAGCCGCCAAGCCGTCAAACTTAGCTGCTGTGAAGCAGGATGGCAGATTGGGCCTTGAGACAGCAGATCTGGGCGCAGGGGGAGCGGCCACGGCGCCCCGACTGACATCTTCACGATGAGTGCGTACCAAGCCCTCCTGGGCCAGGCTGGAGCCACCAGGATCACAGGCCTGCGCTCCACCCGGATTCTCCGTAGAAGGCGGGGAATCATCTACAGTGGAGGGAACGCATACAGAAGAGAAAACTGGTGCCAAGGGCAAACCAAGGCATCGGTCCCGTAGGCCGAGGGATCCCTGGCTCGGGATATGAATTTGTCCAACTTTTTGTTGGATCTCGTTGCCATAATGTCCACGTCTGGGACTCAAAATTTTTGGCAAATCTCTTGGAATACCTGGGGGTGAAGCGACCATTCCCCCGGGAGCAACTGTTGACGACTCAAAAAATCTGCTTGAGAATTGTCTATCCCTGGGATGAACACCGCCGAGATGCAGGGTACATGGGCTTCGGCCCATGAGAAAATCAGGTTTACTTCTCTTTGGACTGCTGGGCTCTTCGTGCCCCCCTGGTGGTTTACGTATGCCACCGCAGTGGCGTTGTCGGACTGTATCCTTACTGGCAGACCCTGAAGGGGGAGAGTCCAGGCGATCAGGGCCAGTCGAGCAGCTCTGATTTCCAAGATATTGATGGGAAGCAGTTTCTCTGCCCCCGACCACAGCCCTTGCTGGGTCTGTTCTTCTAGAACTGCCCCCCAACCTAACAGGCTGGCATCCGTGGATACTATCTTCCACGAGATGGGGCAAAAGGATTTCCCTTTTGACAAATTTTGAGAAAACCAGCCACCAAGACAGGCTGCGCCGGACCTTCGGGGAGAGCACTAACGGACGATCTAACGCCTGAATGGACTTGTTCCAAGCAGAGAGAATGGCTGCCTGAAGATATCTGTTATGGATCTGGGCGTAGGGCACAGCCTCGAAGGCGGCCACCATCTTCCCCAGCAGTCGCATACATAGGCGAATAGTCGGCCTCTTCTTGCCTAAGATCATTTGAACTGCTTGGGCTATTGATCTGATCTTTGCTTGAGGTAAAATTATCCTCTGGCAGTCTGTATCTAGCCGAAGGGCCTAGATATTCCAACTGCTTTGTGGGTTTCAATACCGATTTTTCTAGATTTACAATCCATCCGAATTCCTCTAGATGCTGAACTGTGCGACCTACTGCCTGATTGAGGTTGGAGGCTGAGCTGTCGATAACCAGAAGATCGTCCAAGTATGCCAAGACTAAAATACCTTCTGTCCTTAGGACGGCTAGCACCGGGGCTAACACCTTTGTGAATACCCGCGGAGCTGTTGCCAACCCGAAAGGGAGGGCTACAAACTGGTAATGGCGGTGATGTATCATAAACCGAAGAAACCTGTGATGTGCCGGGTAGATCGGCACGTGCAGATACGCATCTTTTATGTCTATAGATGCTAGAAAGTCGTCTTGATGTAGGCTGGCTGCCACCGAACGTATGGACTCCATACGAAAGGTCTGAATGTTTAGAAAGCGATTTAGGCGTTTAAGGTCCAAGATAGGCCTGACGTCGCCATTGGGCTTTGGTATTATGAAAAGGTTGGAGTAGAATCCCAGACCCCATTCCTGGGTTGGTACTTCTACGATTACTCCTTGGAGTAAGAGACGATCCAATGCTTTTGCAAGAGAGGCCCTCTTTAATGGGTCGCTTGGAAGACTTGACCCCTGAAAATGATGAGGGGGACTTCCCGAAACTCTAGCTTGTAGCCCGTGGTTACCACGGATCTTACCCAAGAGTCGGGAATTCTGGTCTTCCACACTTCGGAGAAGAACCGAAGCCTTCCCCCCACCCAAGAGAGTGGGGGCGCCCCTTCATGAATCTGACTTAAGGACTGGTTTAACCGGCTTGCGAGACCATGGCCTCTTGCCTGTCGTGGCTTGTCCTTGTGGGCGGCTATTAAATGCCGAACGCCCGGGAGGCCGTCGATACTGACGGGAAGTTGAAGGGGCCGAGCCTGCGAAGGCCTGTCGCTTAAATGCGGGCCCACGTGATCTTTTCTTGATGGGCAAGAAAGAACTTTTACCACCTGATATGGTCTGGATATATTTATCTAGGTCTTCACCGAATAGTCTCCCACCATGAAAGGGAAATCCTGCTAAAAGCTTTTTGCAGGGTGCCTCTGCTGACCAGTTTTTTAGCCACAAAAGGCGACGCATATGAACCAACAGCAGAGATAAACGGGACGCCTTTTGAACGGAGTCCTTAATAGCATCTACTGCAAAGCAGAGAGCTCTTGGGAGGTCAGCCAATTCACGAGCTTGTTGAGCCGGTATGTCCCTTAATATCTGTTTAGTCTGATCCTTTAAAGCCTGACAAACGCCAATGGCTGCCACTGCTGGCTGAACCACGGCACCTACTGTGGTAAAAGAAGCCTTCAGTAGGGTCTCCAATTTTTTGTCGACTGGATCTTTAAACACCTGGACATTTTCCAACGGACAGGTCAGGGATTTATTTACGCAGGAAATGGCTGCGTCCACGGTAGGGAGTGCCCATTTCTTTGCAAATTCTTCTTCCATAGGATAGAGAATGGTAAACCTTTTAGGAGGGATAAAAATCCTATCAGGTCGAGCCCAATCCTGAAAAATCACGCACTCCAGAAGGGGGTGAACCGGGAAAGATGCACCATCCAATGGTGCCTTCAAGGAACCTAAAGAGGATACCGCGGGGGCTACTTGTTCTGACACTGGAAGTTTAAAGGCAGTGCGAACCATATCCGTCAGAGACTGGATCCACAGGCTCTCTGCTTGAGAAGCCGAAAAAATTTAATCTATAGTGGAATCTTCAATGTCTGACCCGTCAGGACTCAGGTCCGCTTGATCCCCCTGTGGGTCCAATTCCTCCGAAGAGAGGACCTCTGCATCTGAACACACCGTTTTAGGTGACGGGGATCTAGCCCGTTTGCCACCCGGCAAAGAGCGGGCAATTAAAGCAGTTAACCTTTTCTCTAGCCCACCCAGGGTGGATTCTAGCATTTCTTCCTTAACATAAACGGGAATGGGTTGATTGGGGGCCGCCTCTGCCCCTAGCACCTTCAATGGCTCCTGCACGATGCTGTTCGGTGGTCTATCTGGTGAGGGTGGGACCACTGGAGCCTGGCCCAAATCCTCTGACCCCGTTGGAGACCCCTTTACTTTTTTGGCACCTTTTGCAGCCTTAGCTGGTCCTGATCCCTTGGGAGCCATTGCACAACCTTGAGACACCCCTACAGCCAACACCCAACTGTTGTAGCTAGAAGTGAAAAACTTAATAAGGGCAGGCTATGTAAAATGTTTTCAAAATTTTCATACGCCTGAGAAGGCGGCAATACAGAGGAAAGTCCTGTGAGTATTGCCACACCAATGCCCGTTAGCTGGAGTCCAAGGTTGCACCGACTCAGATACTGCCGGATCTAAGGCTGAGTCCCTTTAAGCAAAAAAATATATATTTTTTTTATTTTTTTTTTGTCAGTGTGGACTTTTAAGTCCAGACCTGAAGATCCACAAACCACCACTGGGTGTCACTGTTAGCCAGAACTGGCTCAGCTGCGCGCTCCTCACTCTCCACCGCTCTCAGGATGGACTGACCAGCCAGGAATGCTTTTTTGCTTTATCTGAGACTGACTCTGCTGGCCCGCCCCCCCCCCACGCCCGCCTCTTCTTCTGACGTTGTAAAAGGCGGCGCGCACGCGCGCGCGCCCCCCCCCCCACGCTGAAACCAACATGGAGGAAGCAGAGAGCAGAGGAGAGCCCGGACCAGCGCTAGAACACAGACACCAGGTAAGCCACTATCTTTGTAGTGCACACATAGAGGAAGCTGTCTCCCTAGGCTTCCTAGGAACAGGAGTTTTGTCAGCCCTTCCTCTCTATACACGTGGGGCTGCAGTATCATGCTAACAGGCAAATCTGGGGGGAGTAGCAAAATACATATCTTTTAAAAGCATATATATATCTACATGTTATCTGGGTAAACATTAGTACATCCCATCCTGCCTCAACAGACATAGTGGAGATAGTGGCTGATGCACAAGCATACCATTAGCCAACCCAGAACCCCCAGGGGGATACCTACTGTCGAACCAAGTCCCGCAGGTTCCCTCTTACCTGCTCCACGCCGCAGGGTATTGCAAAATGCAAGAGGCCCAGCCTTCCCCCATCTCCGTGGGTATTGTCTTGGACTTCAGGGACCGGGGTCCTGTGTTAAGGAACCCACACCCCTGGACCTATATAGCATCCTGGCATCAGTAGCGTTTAGTTCTTGGAAGAGACTAAGGCACTGGAGCCCAGAATCCAGCCCTCCAAGGAGAGGCATTATAGGCAAACCCCCACTCCAGCAGGGCCGCGGGTACCGTACACCTTGGCTTTGAAGCACTTCGGACGGATCCGGCTAGCTATCCTGGGTCCCGAGACCTCGAGGGACAGCTAGACGTGACCAACACCTAAGACACTGGCGAAAAAACTGAAGCACTCCCCAGTGGGAGGATTGGGTTATATAGGGAGGAAACTTCCTGTGAAATTGATTACACCAGTTGTCCACACCTGAAGGGTACCCATATAACCCAAGTGTAATGGCTATGCGCTCTGTGTCCCGTGATGTACGATAAAGAAATATTGTTTTTTATTCATTTTTTTAATTGTTGCTCTTTTTTTGTTCACAGCACAAAAAAAAAAAACAAAATATCACAAAATAAAACTCTAATTGTGGGAAAAAAAGGAAATACATTTTGTTTGTGTAACAACATCGCCAATTGTCAGCTAACCCGTTC